>JAJJWW010011413.1:0-100485 GCA_023531295.1 Papaver armeniacum
ATCATAAAAAAATTATATTCCCTTATATTACTCTTGTGCTAAGAACATTACTCTTTATTTTGTTTATGATAATTCCCCTAAAATTGCGCTCTTTTACTCTATCCTGAAACAAAGATCGATGAAAACAAACATCGGTCAAAATTCCAGATTAAACAAAACAAAAATAATTATGAAAATTCTAGTTGTCAGCAATAAATATGCTAAGGAAACATGGTGATAATTCAAATTTTCAGTACAATTGAAAACACCAATTTTCACTCAAAATCCACGTGAAAAAGAAATTCTTACTAAAAACAACGATGAAAAGATAAATCTTCACTCAAATATATATTTTTCATTCAAAAGTACATGAAGCTTTAGAGGGCGTAAACATACTTTTTTTACTTTCTAAATTCTAGTTTTCGCCAATAAATCTGTTAAGGCAATATGGTGATAAATCAAGTTTTCACTTCAAGCACGGTTGAAAACACCAATTTTCACTCAAAATCCATGTGAGAAAAGAATATTTCACTAAAAACAATGATGAAAGAAAATAAAATTTCACTCAGAATATATGTTACATTCTAAAGTACATGAAGCTCTAAAGAACGATCTTTTTAGGGAATGGTGGATCCTAAATTGAATGCATGTGACATGTTAAAATATTTGTGAGAGGTTGTTTTAGTGTTGTATGTTTGGTCGGTTCATTAAGAATTATTATGTAAAATTATAAGAAATAAGTTTAAATCACAATCTATATCTTCCTCTTTTATCCTTGGTTTTTATTTTCCAAAGTCTTTTTTTCCTCAAAGAAGAGACTAAATCTAATTTTATGTACGTTCTTTTAATGAATACCAACTAGACATTCTTATTTGATTAGTTAACCTGGCTAAATTGGGGCCTATTGTGATTAATTTGGGCCTACGACTACAAGACAAAAAAGATTAATTTGAAGTAAAATGGATAACCCCTTATCCAATTATTTTACTAAATGGCAAAACTACCCCTGATTGATTAGTGCTAATTTGGATGATTAAATAATGTTTAATCAAGTTAACCCTGAAAATGAACTACCATTATTTCATCATCAAAAACTTGAAAAAAATTATTATATTTTTTTCAAAACTCGATCCAGAATCGGTTGATGTTAGTGCAGTTGTAAACCGATTCTTGGTTGAGTTTTTTCAAAGGATGAAGTAAAGCAGAATCGGGTTTTTTTAATACCAAAATAAATTGATTGTGGTAATTGGTGTTTATATATGCCCACATACTCCGATTATGCCTTACTTTCAGAAACAAGATATTCATTACATAGTTTAGGAAATTAGCGCATTACATTTATAGGATTCAGTATGGGTATTCTAGAATTTGACACATCAAATGTTCGTCAATGAACCTCGAGCACGTCGGTACAACATTGTATATTATTTGTGGTGAATGAACCTAGTTTCCCCATTACGAATTCTCCATAGCCCATTGAAACGTTCCAGCTGAAATTCAGTGAATTCTTAAATGTTAGTATGCGAACTTTTAAAGATGACATAAGTATAAATATAATCGGATTGCTCACTTTTTCTCTAAGAGGAGCTTGTGGATGATGTTGGTACACCATATTTCTAACTTTAACATACTCTCGCATTGCACTTTTTATGTAGTTGAATCGGAATGCCAAATCTCTCCATTTGCGGTTATTGGAATTCCCGTTACGCCCGTAAAAGAACTCTTTAACTCTCTTCCAAAAATTTGAATAGATTTCATGCGGACGTTCACGGAACGTATTAGCAAACGATTTAATGAGACACAAATCTTCATACGGTTCCCATTCCATTTTCTAGGCTAAGTGTGTGATGTGGGAGTGGCTCAAAGAGGTTGTCTTTATATAAATAAAGACTCAACGACTATTTTTTTCAAATTCAATTCAAACAATCGGAGTTTAGGTATGCCCACATAGTCAAAATTGCGTCCTTGCAAAAACATAAAAATTGTGCCTATCAATAATCGGATGTTAATGTTGCACATGTAATCCGATTCTTGGCAAAAAAAAGTTACAGAAGAACTGCCACTTTTCCTTGCCAAGAATTGGATTTTATGTGATGCCAACATAGGCCGATTATAAAGGTTGTCAAATTCAGCCTCTCAATAATCGGTCTTTAATATGTTACTTGTAATCCGATTATTGGAAAAAAAAAACAAAAAAAAAAGATACATGAACATTGTCACTTCTCCTCACTAGAATCGGATTACATGGGATGCCCACATAAACCAATTATAAAACTCTGGATTTTTTTTGTTTTGGGATTTCAAAGTATCCTTATAAACCGATTCTGAAAACTTAAAAACCAGGTGAACACAATTTTCAGAATCGGTCTATATGGTGCAACTTCAAAACCCGATTCTGGAATTGTACCCCTTGAGAATTGTCAGAATCAGATTTTATATAGGTACATGTAAACCGATTGTTGCTGAAAAAACTCACAGAATCATGCATTTTTTGCACACAAACATTGTAGTTGGTTCTTTTGTCGCGTCTTAGACAAACACAAATAATTTTCAAAATAAACCAGATTCAGTCATTCATAAACTAGGAATATAACCAAACATAATTCGACAATAAGTTTAAGACATAAGTTTTGACACCATAATTATCCATAGTTAAAGACATAAGTTTGAAACCATTCATTCATAAACATCCCCACCACGACCAAGTCCATGACCACGACCACCTCGTCCTCGTTTAGCAGTTGGGGCGCTGCTCGATGCACCTTCAGAAAACTTTTTTTTTTTTTTTTTTTTTTTTTTTGGGGGGGGGGGGGGCTCTCTTCCTCTTTTTCTTTGGCTCCTCCTCCTCCTCCGGTTCCCCAAGCTTTGCACCAGCTTCTACATCTTCGAGACTGTTCAATTCATCAATCAGATTTTCATTGGCCTTAACATTTTTCCCTCCCCTGATAGCTAGTTGTGTTTGGCTTATCAAGTGCCCGACTCGTCTTCTCTGTTTCCATTTTAAACAACAAACATTATACAAATAATTCTAAAACAATTAACAAAACCTAAATTGAGAAATAATACGCACCAGGAATTCGAGAGTTGTATCTTTGTTCTCTATCCGGGGCCTCTCATCTACTCGTATCACTCGAGGGTGCGAAATATTGAGGTACCACGGCATGTAACCCGGAATTGCCTCATCATCTGTTTTCAATCGACCATCCATACCATATCCGTTGAACTTTCTGTCATTCCAATATTCACACGATGGTAAAGGTTTGTGAACAATCTCAATATCATTATCATATGACTTGGTTTTCTTCTCATCAATTTTAAACTTCTGGTGCTCCTCTGGGATTTTTTGTATGTATCCGCATTGTCTTGCGACTCTCATTGGGTTGTACATTACATATCCTCTTGGGTGAAACAACGGCCCAAAATAATGAGCTTGATCTTCGCACCTGTTGATGGTGGTTTTTAACTTAGGGTTAAAATCGTAAAATGTACATCTGACATGACGTCACTATGACCACTAGCGCATTTATTGAATCAATCAGCATGCCTACGTAAGAATTACCATGGTACCTTTTTTTATATACATGTGTCATGTTCCACGGCAGAACCCTTAGTATTGACCGACAACATCTTCGTATATACCAAACCCTAATTCTCTCACCACCGTGCCAATGGCAAACCATGCCATCCACGTCTCCGCGCCAAGGCATGCCTACCATGCCAACCGCACCACCGTGCCAATGGCAAACCATGCCAGCCACGTCTCCGCGCCAAGGCATGCCGACCATGCCGGCCGCACCACCGTGCCAATGGAAAACCATGCCAGCCACGTCTCCGCGCCAAGGCATGCCGACCATGCCGGCACCACCGTGCCAATGGCAAACCATGCCAGCCACGTCTCCGCGCCAAGACATGCCGACCATGCCAGCCGCACCACCGTGCCAATGGAAAACCATGTCAGCCACGTCTCCGCGCCAAGGCATGCCAACCATGCCGGCCGCACCACCGTGTCAATGGAAAACCATGCCATCCACGTCTCCGCGCCAAGGCATGCCGACCATGCCAGTCGCACCACCGTGCCAATGGCAAACCATGCTAGCCACATCTCCATGCCAAAGCTATGCCGGCCCTACCACATGCCGCCGGGCCGCCAAACGGAGGGTTGCAACGATCAACGGCTACCCTTCCATCTGAGATGCAGATCTCAGCCGTCCAAGTTCGCAACCTAACGCATGGCAACTTCTAGCCCAAGGCCAAACATCATGGTTTGTACCAAACCCTAATTTTGGCCACGCCTAAACTATGCCAAAGCTTGCAGGTCCCCTACTTTCATTAACCAATCAGGTTGCTCCAAACCTGCCACGGTCTCAAAAGAGGCTAGCTTCCCAAAACACGCTAGCTTCTCAAAACGCGCTAGCTTCCCAAAACCACGCTAACATGCCGCACGCGCATACCAAAAAGCCATGCCATCCATGCCGCCATGACACAGGTGCGGCTATGCCACCCCGGGCCCGCAACATCCCTCCTAAATTCTTCCTGAGTTTTACTGTCGGGCTGTTTTCACCTCCCGAACGAGCTCAAAACCTAAATATCCTCACGCAAGGAGATAGGAAATTCTTTTGCGGTCGAATGGAGGGGTGGACCGTGAAAATCCGAGTCCGTACGAGAATTCTACATCGATTCTAGTAAAGGGAGCTAATTAGGGCTTCAGCATGCCAAACCCTAATTTAGACAAAGTTGCCAGGCTGCAAATGGAGGTAGCCACGATCAACGGCTGCCCTTTCTCCTGAGATGCAAATCTCAGCCGTCCAAGTTCGCCACCCAACGCGTGGCAACTTCTGACCCAATGCCAAAACTACACGGTTGGTACCAAACCCTAAATTTTGGCCGCGCCTAAAACATGCACGAGCATGCCAAAACCAGACCGGTCATGCCGCTGGCTACCAAACGAATGGTTGCAATAATCAATGGATTCCCTTCCATCTGAGATGCAAATTTCAGCCACACAAGTTCGCCACCTAACACATGGCAACTTGCAGCCCAAATCCAAACATCACGGTTTGTACTAAACCCTAATTTTGGCCGTGCCTAACACATGCCAAAGCCATGCACGACGCTGGCTGCCAAAACGAAGGGTTGCAACAATCAAAGGCTACCCTTCCTCTCAAGATGCAAAATCTCGACCGTCGAGGGTCATCTTCGAGCCGGCAAGTCTCCCAAGCTGAACTTGCCAAGCAACATCAACATGATACACGTTTTCTACGAAAACACTCGAGACATCAACACATGTCACAAACTGGGGGATGCTCATTAGGGTATTGGTTTGGCGGTTTACAGTGTGCGGCGTACACTATGCCCGTTACAAGAAAGTGTCATAAGAATGAGTCGGTTAGTAAATACAAGGAGTAATGGTGAAACATTTCTTTCATTATGGAACATCAATTCCAGGTGTTACCCGTTACCACCTCCTTCCACTTTACTCAGCCGTTCCCATTTCTTACGAGACCAGAGTACGTTTTGTTATGACTTGTATAAATAGGTCTTACCTATTTCCACCAAACAACAAGTTTTGGGTCAGGATCATACAACACTCAGAAATCACTTGCTAGCTTTCCCATCTGTTAGCTGTCACTTTCTGATACAAGTCAAACAACTACTCTTCCAGAATCAACTATTCTGGTCTCAACACTCTCTTCGCTTTCCTCCCTAAAACCAACCATTCTCCTTCACTTTGTGACCGAAGCAAGTCTGGAACGGCCATTTCTTGGTTTAAGACGGATTTGTAAAGATTGATCTCTCGAATCTAAAGTACTCCCTTGCAGTACATTGTTTAGGGTTTAGACTCTTTTCTCACCCACTCACGCGAAATTACCGAAATCAGCAGAAACCGTTTTCACCCTCAAACAATTGGCGACCACTGTGGGAGATTAATCTCTCGGTTACAAATTCAACTCTGGTTTCCATCATCCTACTAGTGAACGGGTTTCAGGAGAATTGCGTCTTGGGACTAGGGATTCTCCGCCTTACCATGGATCGTCGTGAAAGTGTTCCACATACAACAAAAGAGCGACATGGGACTTCGCACAACAACGAGGGCGTCGCGTGAAAACTCAGATTCACTCCATAAAAATTTAGTTTTGGTGAAAGACCCTAAAACGAGTAAGTTTTCCAGATGATATTTACATAACCTGTCGTTTAGATTTTCACATTTTCCATGGAAGCCGATGAACCAATCATCCCAAGGTTTCTTATCTTTTCCTTCACGTGCAATATTCACGGTTTCACAATTTTCCCGGATGATTTGCTACTAACACTCGCAAATTCAGACTTTAACATACCAATTGATCAAAAGGCTATTATTCCAAAATAATCCAAAACTCTTATAAAAAGCAATCATCTATCAGTCCAAAAAACCAGAAAAAACGGAACCATAAACTAGGCGTTTCTTCGCCTTTCAAAAAAAAAAAAAAAACCTAAGGAAAGGAGGTTCAGAAAAATAAAACGCTCAAGGAAAATCACTCAACAACGGCTCGTTCTTCTTGGAGAAAATGTCTCTCACGCTTTGAAGAGCCGTCTGCTTCAGCTTCAACTCCTGGGACAACTTCTCGATTTCTATCTCTTGTTTACTGATCAAATCCGCGGAAGGACCATCAACCGTTTCAGCCTGCAGTCTTTGGATCTCGGAAAATCCCTTGAAGAACTATGAGGCATTAAACTCAAAGTCTACGCACATATCCCGGTGAAACTTCCAGCTTGAGATCACATCTCCGGAAATAGTGTGACCAGTCACGTTGTACATATGATGAATTGAAGATAAAGCTTCTTCCACACGCTTGACCAACGCAAATCGGCTAGTGAGCTTTTTGGTTGTGGCAATATGTCCGTATTTTTCCCATATCCTGGTATACAACTATGCACGCTTAGCTGGTACACTGAAGCCTCCAATCAACACGTGGTCTTCATGAAGAGTCAAATATGGAGGAGTAAAAATGGCGCCCGTAACTGAATCTGTGACTGGAGGATTCCCAGCTACGGTTGCGCCAACAGTCGCCGGAATACTTTCCACCATCTGGGTCGTAGTGTTATCAACCTCCATTTACAAACCACCAGCAGGCGCGGTTTCCACGGTTGGATCTTCATCGTGACGGGTCCCCACCTCAAGGCCATCTTCGGAAACGATTCCTCCCTGCGACATTACGTTTTAGTTTTGTTTCAAAAAACAAAAAGAAGAAGGAGGAGAAGAAGAAGAAGAACGCGTAAACTTACCGACTCATTTGCGGGCTCGCCGGAGGAGGACTCAGCGTTACTTTCAGAAGCGTTTTCATCATCTTCATCAATGGCTCAGTCACCAAACGTCTCAGTTACCAGTTATCACATGACAAGGAGTGACTGAGGACTTCTCGTAGTCAGGACGGCATCGCCCGTAAAACTATGGCGGACATGCCTATGGCTAGGGTTTGCACCAACAATAGAAGAGCAAACAGAAAGAAGAAACGCGGAGATACGTACCTGGAATATGTTGACCTGCTTTATTGCTACCACTCTGCCGCTAGAACCAAGACATGGAAATAAAGCCAATAATACGAGCGCTAATGTGACTTGCGTCCTTCTAGCGCCTAGGCATCTTGCATCTCTTCCGGCGCTAACAGCTTACATCTTTCCAACGCCAGCAGCCTGCACCTTTCCAGCACAACTTCTCCGCCCATAGCCGATTGCACCGACAGCTCTGCGTCCCAAGCTGAGAGACTGACGTTGATGGCTCACCAAGCCAAGATGGCGCACGCCGAGCCAATGCTAGCGGCTCCACTTAAAAAACCAACACCAGCGGCTCCATGTCAAACCGACGCCAACAGCTCACGTCCTAGCCAACAGCGCCATGAGCCATTCCTTAGCCGGCCGGGGCAGCGCCATCCCCCTTTTCCATATCCAGCCAGAGCACCGTCTCATGGACCAAGTTGCAGTGCCACCACTATCGATCAGTAGCTAAAGTTGCAGCGCTGCCGCCAATACTCAATGGCCAAACAAAATTTATGCCAAGCCGCGAATGCAAGGATCGCAGATTCTTCATGCCTCCTAACAAAGTGACGTTAATACGCCACCTGTCAACACCAGCGACGCAGAAAATGTTCCTTCAGGTGTTACACCTCCAATCACCAGAGCCAGGGCCGATGCTTCCCCAACGTTTCTTCAAACGTGACATCTCCAACCGTCACCAGAAGACACTCGGCTTAAGCATTCTCTCAATAAGCTGCTCCAGGATCCGAAGCCGAAGCTTCAACGTTTTGCTCCATAAGCTTCAACATTCTCTCCAAGAGCCGAATCCGCTTCAGCGCCACTTCTTCCTGCCAAAGATCGTGTCGTAGCTACCACACTCCTCCCTGTCAAGGATCGTGATCACAGCCATCCAAGGATCGCATTTGTGGACACTTTTTTATCCATCTCGCTAAACCTCGAAATATCAAATACCCCTGGCTTAGTGGCTTGCGAGTTTTTTACTCGCTTACGCTAAAAATCCGGCCCAAAATACTTAGGTAATGAAAAACATGCACTTTGCTTGAGCCAGGACGGACGCCCGTGCAATTCCAGACGACCTATTTTGTTGCTACGACAATGTAGTCTCTACGATCACAGCTGCTTCCAAGAACCGCTGCTCATTTGTTGATACCAGCCAGAGCTTGACTATAGCAACAACCGCTACAAGGGTAATCTGTACTTCTCCATATTTCAGTTTCACATGGAAAAAATAATAGAGTCACCAGTACGGATGCGAGATGGTGATATCTTTATCATGGTCAACCCGCCGACCATACCGGATATAAACATGTAAACTACACATGGGGACTATCAGCATGGGATGCTTTCACTCCCCTCAACCTGGTTATTTCTGATTTCAACATCATCATTGCCGAAGTTTTACGAGCCGTAGGAATTTCTCAACATGAAGCCGTACATGTGCATCGAAGACTCCAAAGGCACGCCACAAAGATGCATTCACATATTCGGCCATGCCATCGGATCTAACAAAATAAAACCGGGGACTGCTCACCGCATCCCATTCCACACGATAGTCCAAGATTCAGAAGCTGGTTCGAAGGATATATCTTGGAACAAAGTCCTTGAAGACTTGATAGCAGCACATCGACAACAAAATGTCTCCCAACTCATTTATTTCATCCTGTGGCTTTGGAAGATTTCTACCATACAATCATCCACAACATATCATCATCGCGATCAGAAGGTCCAGACACTAAACAACCTAAAGTCAAGGATGGACCGACAACGCAACTACAATCTCCAAGATTAGCCCTGACATAATCGTTACCGAGCATATATTTCATCCATCCATCCCAAGAATGCAATGGAGTTTGGTAAATTTTGGAATCCACTTGGATAGACACGCAAAACGAAAGCACGGATCCGCACGAGCAAATGTAAAGCGTAAGAGGGTCGATACCTCTTTTCATGCGGGCGGAGTTTATAGAGTTTGAACAGAATAAAGGTTCCTTATCGCTCCATGAACGATAATAGATGACTGGGCGCGACTGTGCCACCTCGGGCCTGCAACATCCCTTCTGATTTCTTCTTGAGTTTTACTGTCGGGATGTTTTCGCCTCCTAAACGAACTCAAAACCTAAATATTATCGCGTGAGGAGATAGGAAATTCTTTTCCGATCATAATGGAGGGGCGGACCGTAAATATCCGAGTTCGTATGAGAATTCTACAACGATTTTAGTAAGGGGCGTTAATTAGGGTTTCGGCATGCCAAACCCTAATTTAGACAAAGTTTCCATCATTCCACAGAACTGAAGCCAGTCGTTATCCTTCCACGAAACTGAAGCAAGTTGCCATCATCCCACAGAACTGAAGCCAATCGTCATCCTTCCATGGAACTGAAGCAAGTTGCCATCATTCTACGGAACTGAAGCCATCACTCAAGCCAGCGCCCATGCCAAGTTTATGATAGCGTCTCCTTTCCAAGCCGACCAATGCTGACATTTCCTTTCCAAGCCGACCAACGCTTACGGCTCCCTTCCAAGCCGACCAATGTTGACGGCTCCCTTCCAAGCCGATCGCTAGCGGCTCCATTCCAAGCCGCACAATGCCCGCGGCTCCCATTCCAAGGTAACACATGACCAAACCAAGCTGACATCCTGCATCTCAACCAGCAACCGCATCTACTATTTCACGGTCTAGCCAGTAATGACGCAAGTAGAATTCATGCAAGGCCGCCAACACAAGGATCATGGAGTCTCAAAACACTCTCGAAAAAGGTTAGACGAATCTTCCTAGCCATCTTTCATGACTTGCCGTTTCGATTTTATCCTTGCCTGTCACCATCTTATGCTTACCCCGCAACAATGCTCCTGTTCCAAGCTATGCAGGGGACTTAATGTTAATGGTGGTTTTTAACTTAGGGTTAAAATCGTAAAACGTACATCTGACATGACGTCACTATGACCACTAGCGAATTTATTGAATCAATCAGCATGCCTACGTAAGAATTTCCAGGGTACATTTTTATATATACATGTGTCATGTTCCACGGCAAAACCCTTAGTATTGACCGACAACATCTTCGTATATACCAAACCCTTATTTTCTCACCACCGTGCCAATGGCAAACCATGCCAGCCACCTCTCCGCGCCAAGGCATGCCAACCATGCCAGCCGTACACTACAAGAAAGTAGGGCATCCGCGACCAAATTCCAAGCGACATATGATTTTTTGTCGTTGTATATAATAAACAACGATGAACGAATTTCACGTTTTCAACGACAGGTCAAAAAATTGTAGCTAAGATGGTCGCCAAATCATATATACAACGACCGAATTTGATGATGTAGCTAAATCATATGATCAGCGACCTAAATTTTAATATCGCCAAAATTATATTTTACCGATAATATTACTGGTCGTTAAATGGCAATTTTAGGGACATATTTCATTTAGGTCGCAGTATGGTCGTACTTTCAGCGATGAGTTAGTTTTGTGCTAATGCAAATAATCCTACATATCACTAGAGCTTTTTTTCTTTAACAACCTTTGAAGCGCATTACATCTTGCTATAGATTGTATATCTTAGTTAAAACTTTTACATGTTCATTTGTTTCTTGCTATTCTTAGACATACTATCTATACTATTCAACTGTAAAGACTCAAATGTTGGAGTTTTAGCATGTGGGTCATGACTCCTGGGATATGAGACATGGGGCCGCTAATTTGATCGTATAGTTTGACGGAGAATCTACATTTTTGAAGCTATTGGGTTTAATTGGTGAGGAATTATCTAGCTCCTACTACTAGGATTCATGGACGATTTTTGGAATTTGAACTAATTTGGGTCTAGTCGGGATACAATGCGTTGTGGCCTGTGGGTACCTGGACTTTCTGCTAAGGCTCATTTTTCCTTCCAAATTACAAGGCTTAGTAGTTATTGTAACTATATGCCATGAACCACGATCCGAATAAAAAGAAAAAATGAAACCAAAGCGACAAACCACTCCCTCTCATTTGCATTAGCTAACCTAACTTCTCCATTTACTGTCGTCATGTTTATGTTCTTCCATTCAAGAAAATCTCACTCTAGGGTTTTCATTTACAGAGTAGGCAGAAAACTTAGGGTTGAGATGATTTGATCACTTGAATCTAGGATTCTCCTAAAATAGTTCTTCTGATTTTGATTTTCTGAAACCGGTTTTTGTAATTGAGACGAAGGAAACGATAGAAGATATATAGAAAGATGGGGAACCCGTTTTCATAATTAGAGAATTGGTTCACAGATGAGGGATTTGATTTGTATTTAGAATATGGATCTCTTTTCAGGTAATCGATGGTTTTCGCATTATTATTCTTGTTCAATTATATTAGTATGTGGGTAATTTAATCCCTAAATCTTAAAGCAATTGTAGATTTGTTTGATAATCATGGTGACGGATTTTAAAATTTGTCGTTAAACGTAAACATTTGATTTTATCATATAAGATTTGAGGTTGTTTTGAGTTCATTTGTACCATATTATTAAGTGAAAACTATTCACAATCCCATACAAATATTACTGATTAAATATTTTTAGAATGTAGGAGGTATATGTTTTTGACATAGCCTATTATTTATACTGGAGGAGTAGGTACCTTGATTTGAAAGGCAGAATAAAAATTTACCATCAAGTGGGTGACAATTGTTAGATCCGCAAGAAGGGGCCTACAAGTTTGATTCATGGTGATATAGGAAATTTCAGGACAATCACCACCTTTAAGAACTCCTCAAGTTCTGTTGACTGGCTTGGAAAAGAGATGCTTGATATAAATACAAGGGACGAGACATTGGAGGAGGAGGATGACTAAAGTAAGTGGTTTTATTAGTACCAATCTTTATTTTGGATGGAAATATCTATTACTATGCCTTAAGCTCTTAGAATATTTTCATGGATGGATTTTTTGGCTTCAGTCTACAGACAGCAACTGATAGTTAATTTGTAATGGTGGTTGTATTTAGGGTGCATTTCCATTTCCTCCTGCTACATATAGTGCGTCTTCGAAATGTAATGGCATTTTAACTTCTTCTTTGCAGGATAGTGAACCAGAATTAATTTATGGTGTTGATGCTGAAGCAGGGCATGTAATATCAACCACAGCTGGTAGTCGAAACTGTCAATTGAAGAGGGTGAAGGATGAAATGCTGTTAGTGCTTGGCATAATTATGTGATGCGTAAGTTAGTATCCCTGAAATGCTTACTTGGCAGAATATTAATTACATAGCAGAACGAGTTGTTGGGACAAGTTCTTTTGAAGTTGTGTTCCAGGTAAGCTAAACTGGAACTGGATTAGTTTGCAAACCCCGGCTTCTGCAGTTATTTCTGTGTTTTTGGTCTCCTGCCTCATTGCTCTAATAGTATAACTAGTTAATTCCAAAAAAGAAATTTTGGTTGAGCACACTATTTTATTATTCCAACCTACAGGGGGAGCATTGTCGGCTATCAGCTGGTCAATTTAAAGCAATGACAACTAATCTGATACTGCAGAAGCATTTAGGTCTTGCATACTATAGAGTATAGATATTATGGCATATTTTTTTAGAAATTAGTACCAGCTAATAAGTTTCCCTCCCATTATATTTTCATGTATATAGGAAATTTTGGGCTTCAACCTTGTTCTTATGGCAACTTCCTGCCAGGATATTTTGTACGGGGATTGCAAGGGAAAAGCTTGGAAATATTTTCTGAAAGGTAGTGTCTGCTAACCATTTCTCTGAATATGTTTCATTGGTAAGTGCAATAATACTGTTGAGTAATATTTCAGATGTGAATCCCTTTTGGTTCTTTCTTTACCATTTATAAGTGTATGATTCATTTGCAGGTTGTGTATGTTCTAGTTACTTGCACAAGACCCTTGCCAAGCCTTATAAACTAACCACTCGAAGTATCTAGTTGTAACAGAACCGATGTTTCAATAAATTAGAGCTAAACAACATTCGTTGGTCAAGTGTTGGAGGCGTTGTTGCCTAGGCAAGACTGAAATACCCAGTAATGTCGGCTTATGATAATTTCTTTCTATTCTCTGTCAATTTTTTGTTTTTTCCTTATTTTCTTTTTATTTCTCTTTATAGTGTAGATAGATTTGGTAGGTGTTACAGAACATTGTAATTACAGCTTATCTTTGTTTCTTTTTTCTTATCATTGCTTGGCATGTTTGTATGAACAATCGTGTTAAGTTAATATGAGCTTGGTTTAATGGAATTTTCCAATTACAATCTTCGCTATATATGTAATCTTATCTACTGATAACGATATCAGTTGCTGAATACAAATTCTCTTCCGCTATGTCTATGTGCTTACTTACTAATGGCGATAATAATACTTATCGCCGAATGAAGATGTTTTCCGACAAAAGTAGATCAGGTCGCCAAAAAAGAATAATTATGCGACAAGAGTATGTTGTCGCTAATAAATTTATATTTTCGATAATATGTATTTGGTCGGTAAATTTTGTTTTTAGCCACAAAAATCCTTTTTGTCGCTGAAAACCATTTTGCGACGAAAGTAAAATTTCTGTCGCTGTAACCATTCAGCGACGCACTATTACCGACCATTTAGGCGACATCACATTTTCGTTGCCGAAAATAATTAGCGACGAAAAACGCTTATTTTGCGACGACGTGGATCGTCGCCAATGACCAATTTTATTGTAGTGGTATCACCGTGCCAATGTTAAACCATGCCAGCCACGTTTCCGCGCCAAGGCATGCCGACCATGCCAGCCATGTCTCCGCGCCAAGGCATGCCGACCATGCCATCCGCACCACCGTGCCAATGGAAAACCATGCCAGCCACGTCTCCGCGCCAAGGCATGCCGACCATGCCAGCCGTACCACCGTGTCAATGGCAAACCATGCCAGCCACATCTCCATGCCAAAGCTATGCCGGCCCTACACATGCCGATGGCTGCCAAACGGAGGGTTGCAACGATCAACGACTACCCTTCCATCTGAGATGCAGATCTCAGCCGTCCAAGTTCACCACCTAACGCATGGCAACTTCTATCCCAAGGTCAAACATCACGGTTTGTACCAAACATTAATTTTGGCCGCGCCTAAACTATGCCAAAGCTTGCTGGTCCCCTACTTTCATTGACCAATCAGGTTACTCCAAACCTGCCACGGTCTCAAAAGAGGCTAGCTTCCCAAAACACGCTAGCTTCCCAAAACGCGCTAGCTTCCCAAAACCGCGCCAACATGCCGCGCGTGCATACCAAAAATCCATGCCATCCATGCCGCCATGACAGAGGCGCGGCTATGCCACCTCGGGCCCGCAACATCCCTCCTGAATTCTTCCTGAGTTTTACTGTCGGGCTGTTTTCACCTCCCAAACGAGCTCAAAACCTAAATATCCTCGTGTAAGGGAGATAGGAAATTCTTTTCTGGTCGAATAGAGGGGCGGACCGTCAAAATCCGAGTCTGTACGAGAATTCTACAGCGATTCTAATAAAGGGCGCTAATTAGGGTTTCAGCTTGCCAAACCCTAATTTAGACAAAGTTGTCAGGCTACAAACGGAAGGTAGCCATGATCAACGGCTTCCCTTTCTCCTGAGATGCGAATCTCAACCGTCCAAGTTCGCCACCCAACGCGTGGCAACTTCTGGCCCAATGCCAAAACTACACGGTTTGTACCAAACCCTAAATTTTGGCCGCGCCTAAAACATGCACGAGCATGCGAAAACAGGACCGGTCATGCGGGTTGCCAAACGAAGGGTTGCAATAATCAACGGCTGCCCTTCCATCTGAGATGCAAATCTCAGCCACACAAGTTCGCCACCTAACGCATGGCAACTTGCGGCCCAAAGACAAACATCACGGTTTGTACTAAACCCTAATTTTGGACGCGCCTAACACATGGCAAAGCCATGCACGATGCTGGCTGCCAAAACGAAGGGTTGCAACAATCAACGGCTACCCTTTCTCTCAAGATGCAAAATCTCGACCGTCGAGGGTCACCACCGATCCGGCAAGTCTCCCAAGCTGAACTTTCCAAGCAACAACAACATGCTACACGTTTTCCACGAAAACACTCGAGACATCAACACATGTCACACACTGGGGGATGCTCATTAGGGTATTGGTTTGGCGGTTTACAGCGTGCGGCGTACACTACGCCCTTTACAAGAAAGTGTCATAAGAATGAGTCGGTTAGTAAATACAAGGAGTAATGGTGAAACGTTTCTTTCATTATGGAACATCAATTCCAGGCGTTACCCGTTACCACCTCCTTCCACTTTACTCAGCCATTCCCATTTCTTACGAGACCAGAGAACGTTTTGTTACGACTTGTATAAATAGGTCTTACCTATTTCCACCAAACAACAAGTTTTGGGTCAGGAGCATACAACACTCAGAAATCACTTGCTAGCTTTCCCATCTGTTAGCTTTCACTTTCCGATACAAGTCAAACAACTACTCTTCCAGAATCAACTATTTTGGTCTCAACACTCTCTTCGCTTCCCTCCCTAAAACCAACCCTTCTCCTTCACTTTGTGACCGAAGCAAGTCTGGAACGGCCATTTCTTGGTTTAGGCCGGATTTGTACAGATTGATCTCTCGAATCTAAAGTACTCCCTTGCAGTACATTGTTTAGGGTTTAGACTCGTTTCTCACCCATTCACGCGAAATTACCGAAATCAGCAGAACCGTTTTCACCCTTAAACAACACCCAACCATCTTTCCTTTTCCTTTGGCCAAACCCCTCTTGTAAGGGTAAAATACAACATCTTTCGTCGTCAAGTTGTCCAACTGGCATCTCAACTTCAAATAAACCCCATCTTGGTCATTTTCCTTACTCATGTAGATATACATGTCTCAATAAGAGGCACCGTACCATTCCTTGTTCTCAAAATCCCTTGCAGCAAATATTGGGAAGTGCAAATATATCCACGCCTGTAGAAAAGCCATATTCCCTCCGATTTGGTTCCTGTCAGCCCTAGAAGCCTTTCTCAACTCGTTTAACAAGTGTGCAAGGATAGCGGTGCCCCAAGAGTATTTGTGAATCTTTTCAAATGGTTGCAACAGCTGAATAAATTTGGCGTTCACACGGGCACCGAAAACGTCGGGAAAGATAACAGATCCCAGGACGTAGAGGACATACGCATTGGCTGTGGCGAAGATACGTTCCTTGGTCACGTCTTTTCCCTCAGCACGAAGTTTCTTTGTTCCACTAAAGAGTTCCCTCAACTTCGAGAGATGGAATATCCTCTGCTTTGCTTTGCCAACTAGTATTTGGGACTTGGTCATCTCCTCATCCCATTGGAACACTTCCTTGGTGAACGCATAAATCTTGTCCCACTCAAGCTATTGCGCGTACTCTTTGTGTTTCACGGCTTCACCATCTATGCTTAGCCGTTAATGAACTTCGCATCATTTGGAGTTATCGTCATTTCGCCAAACGGAAGATGCAAAGTATCCGTTTCCCCGTAGATTGGACTAGATCAATTACTCCATCAACTTATCCAACGGTTGATTCTATTCCTTGCAGTGGCCAACTCTTCATCATAGTCCCTGACGTTCCTGGCTTCATACGACGAATGCCATCCTTGTGATCCTATAAAACAAAACAAATCCGATGGACAACAATCAAAACACTACACGGATAATAAGTTTTATGTTACATATCATAAGGTTTAGGTAGTTACTATGGTATGGCATACGACCGCGGCCCAACTCTCTTTGTACCCTTATAACACCCGTCTCCATCACCGGGTAACCCTTTCACGGGATCATTAGGGCCGCGAGGAAACATCTTGTCTGGGTCGGGCATGTGGTCCCCTTTCTTCTTCTTTGGACCATCTTTCTTACCATCTGTCTTACCTTGTTCTTGAACGTCTCCTCCTTGGACTTGTTCTTCAACTTCTCCTCCTTGGACTTGTTCTTCAACTTCTCCTATCTCTCTATCATCCTTATCCTCACTTTCTTCTCCATCATCCTCATCCTCACTTTCTTCTCCATCACATTCCTTGCCACCACTTTATTTTCCATCACCTTCCTAGCCACCACTTTCTTTTCCATCACCTTCTTTGCCACCAGTTTCTTCTTCATTCATCTCCTCCTCATCACTTTCTTCTTCAACAACCACTTCTTGTCCTTCTTCTTCACTTTGGTAGCCCCTTTGGTGTATCGAGGTCTCAAACTAGGAGGAGAATCCAAATCATTTTTCCTTTTAATCGATTCTTCTTGTGCTGGTTGCTCCGCTTGATGTGGTGGGCCATTGATGTGGATCACTTTGGCTTTACTCCCCGAGCCCCTTTGGTGGGAAGCATTTAAATTTTGACCAACCTCTCGACGAGGTCTCAAACTAGGAGGAGAATCCAAATCATTTTTCCTTTTATATTTCTTTTCGGCTTGACGTTGTTGCTTGCCCTTGTTTGGCCTGTAAAATACGGAGATAAGCGACAAACAACAATGAAATTCAATGCATATTTCTGAATTCAAGGTATACAATCGGTTTACTCGATATACACATAAAGACCGATTCCTAACATAACACATACACAATCGGTTTATATAAGTGTTAATGTAATCCGATTCTAACCGGAAAAGTGGGCAAGACCGGGTCGACGCACAACTCCAATACTCCATCACTCCACTTCCTCCACTTCCCACGAGAGACGTGAATGAGGCTCAATGACTTGTATAAAGAAAAAGTGCTTGCATTCTGAGTCATAAAAGCAAGCCAAAACATTGGGCATTCTTTCTTTCAACAATCGGTTTACTCGAGCAGACTTGATGGAGAAACAAGAAGTTCTTGCTAAGACTCAAACATATGATATCTCGAGCAGGCGTTTCCACTCGGAAAGCTCGTGTGCCCACTGAATGTTCAAGAGAATGGGACCAGACACCCAACTTCATTATAAAACCCGATTGTAACGAACTTAAGATCTTTGTGCTACCACTTTCCAAAGATCATCCTCCACAGTGCTATATTTTTCCAGCGTGTTTCCTTTTATAGTTTCATGTCATATTTGTAATTCCTCTTAAAAATGATTGCAATACTTGCATTCATAGTTAGGGTTTCAATTTTCAATTTTCAATTGAAACATTATTTTCATCACGAGAAACTCTTTACTCCTAAAAACACAAAGTCCCGAGTCGGCCCTAAATCAACCTACCGGAACAAGAAAGGAAACCCTAAGCAAACATCTCACGGAAAGAAGGAAATAGAACGTGTGCACTAAAGGAAAATGATTTGAGCCATCCGCCCCAACAAAGCCGGGGGAAGATCTTGCATCGGGAGCACAGTCCGTAAATGTTGTCATGATAATTACTTCTTTTATCACTAAGGGTTACGTGTGGCGCACTTGCGCCCGAGAAAGTTCCTATTGCAGTCTTGACAAAGGATTATAAAAGAAAACTTTATTCAAATAATCAAATGGAGGAAAACCTTGAACCCGGCCCGCCACCGAGTACAAGGAAGATGTTCAAGCGTGCAAAATAAAGAAGAAAGAATAAAAGAGGTTTTTTAAATTCAGAGGATCGACATCTGGCTGTGGACGCCTTGTAGCCACTGTTGATGCTCCTCCCTTCTAATCTACCTCGGCTGCTTCATCGACATCTCCGAGCAAGAAGCACATTCCATTCCAACATCATCGTGGGAGCATTAAAAACGTCAACATTAGGAGCCGTACCAATTGCTTTCGGGTTTTCGAGTTCCTGTGTCGGAGTCAAGAATTATCACAGAACGGGTAATCACACTTGCCTTTATTCGGGGGTCGTTCATGCTCAACTCTCCGCCTCTTCAACCGCGCAAATCTCTCTCCTTCTTACTAGTGTCTCGTTTCCTCGCCTCCGCCGCTCCTCCATGTCAATTGAAAAAGTGCATGACGTCCTCGACAATACGAAGGTGGGAGATAGACATCCCCGTGGCCGACTTCGGGCGAAGTGGAAAATCAATCTTAGCCATTACTTCTTCGTGCGCATGGTTTTCGGGCTTGTCGACTTCAAAACTTTTCCTGGGAAGCCGTAGAATGAGCGTCCACCGCTTCCATGATAACCGCAACAGGGAGTTATGAGCACGCACAAAAAAAAAAAAAAAAAAAAAAAGGAGGTCATCAAATCCATCGATCAGTTAATCAGAAAATCAGAGCAGTACCTGAGATATAGAATAAACGACCACGTGAGACGATCCTTTATAATCTCACAAGTCGACAGAATTCCAGAAGGAAAAGGAGTCTTTACTTACCACCTATGAAGGCTCATAATTAGGGATAACAATCGACGAGGCTTATCGGGATATACCCGAGGAGAGCCGTGTATGATGAAGAAAGTACACCTGGAAGAAGTGTCCGAGTTCAAATATGCACACAAGAGAACCTGAGCGACTCACCAGATCAAGTCCTGTTTCTTTCGCATCCTTAATCGTAACCAAACGGGCCTGATTGGCAACGCCCGACTATCCGTAAATATATATCTACTCTAGCTGGTCATTTTCAAGAGTACATATGTATGTCACCATCTCATGCCTACCACATAATAGTGTAACCATTATGTGCTAGGCAGGGACTTAATGTTGATGGTGGATTTTCGTTCAAGGTTAAATTTGTAAAAACCGTAAAAATCATGCGACATCTTGTAAAAGATAAAGCCATTTATAAGTGTTGGATATTCTCTATCACCGCCTTCTTCTTGGAGCGCAATCCCTTCCCGTGAATTTCAGGTGTACTCATTGTCGAGTGTGGCATGAAAGTGTTCGATTCTTCTTGTCTACATTGGATTTGCTCCGCCCTTGATGTGGTGGGCCATTGATGTGGATCACTTTGGCTTTACTCCCGAGCCCCTTTGGTGGGAAAATAATCTCAACCATCCATTTAAATTTTGACCAACCTCTCGGTCAAGACGAGGTCTCAAACTAGGAGGAGAATCCAAATCATTTTTCCTTTTATATTTCTTTTCGATCACCACCACTCTTCACCGGATGACGTTGTTGCTTGCCCTTGTTTGGCTTGAAACTGCCCAAACTAAAATACGGAGATAAGCTTAGATCGCCTTCACAAACAACAATGAAATTCAATGCATATTTCTTCAAAAAAATCCTAATTCAAGGTATACAATCAGCCTTTTACAACGGGAGTTATTCGACCACACCATACACATAAAGACCGATTCCTAACATAACACATACACAATCGGTTTATATAAGTGTTAATGTAATCCGATTCTAACAGAAAAAGTTCAAACACCCGCTTGCAAACATTGGGCATTCTTTCTTTCAACAATCGGTTTAACGATTCCTCATCCACACCCCAAATTACCAAATTCTCAGGAGTAGTTATAAAACCCGATTGTAACATTACACATAAACAATCGGATTTTATATATGCCAATGAAACCCGATTATGGCTAAGCAATAGCTACACAATCGGGCTATGTGGACACATATGTAATCCGATTCTAAGGAAAAAATAGTTACAGAAAAACGGTTATCCCTACGGTTACATAATCGGGCTATGTTGGTATGAACATTGACCGATTATGGTTCAAATTTCTCGAACCATAAAACACATGCAACACAATCGAGGTATATGGGCATGAACAATAACCGATTCCTAACACAATCGATTCACATGTACACTAACATCGTCTGATTCTGGTAAACCCGGAAAATTTTGAAATCAAAATTTCTAATTTTTGAGCGATTGCATGTTACTAAAACCTAGTTTAGAGTATTGGGTTGATAGCAAAGAACCTAATTCGACCCATTTCCTCCTCTTGTTGTGCGATTAAAGATGGTTCATCTCGAGTAACCGTTTTCTTCTTCGGTTTGTTTCCAATCGCTTGAACAATTCCGGGATTACTCTCACTAGTATAAGTAATTCCAGTGGCTTGTTTGTATCTTGGTCGTTTCGACATTTTATAGAAGAAAAAAAACGATTAATCATTTTTGGATCGTCGATAATCGACAATATTTTGGTTTCAAAAAAATGAAAAAAGAGGGAGAAGAAGAAGAGAAGAATCGGTTTATATGAGGGGATGGAAATGAAAATCTGATTTTGTTTTTAAGTTTTATTATTAAGAGTTAATGGGGGTAAATTGGTAGTATTAATATTTTTTAGGAGGTAAATTGGTAGTTTCAGCAAATTTAGACACCCCTTATCATTTCCTATTAGATAGATGCAGTAATTGATATGGCCAAATTAATCACAGTAGCCCCAATTTAGCCAGGTTAGTTAAGTAATCATTGGATTGTCTTACAGTAAAACCTTGTATCTTATTACAAAACTAGATAAAATATGAGATCGAAACGTCATGCAAAAATGAATAAGAACTCACAAAATTAAATAAATGACGAGATTTAAATGTCTTTTTTTTTGTATAGAAATTAGATAAAAGGCTAAGGGCCATACAAGGTGTTAGCAGTGCTTGTGCTAAGCCTGCTTTCGTTGTTTTTACATAAGATAGCTATATTAAGAGTATCCAAATTTTGAAGTCTATGGATAATTTTAAGACTACTTAACACAAAAGAGATAGGTTTGATTCTTGAGCTATTGTCTTCAGCATTACTTCTTGAGAGATCATAGTGTCTGAGGTTGAACCTTCCTTTGATTGCCTGATGGTATAGATAATGGAACCTTAGCAGAATTTCCTTTGATTCAGCTTGTACTTCAATGTTCATGTGCTGCTTTTCCATGGCCTAGCTGAAAGCTAAATCTGCACCTCTTGTTGCTCCCCATTCTCCAAAGTGGCATGAGTATCCTCGGCTATCAATATTGTTTCCTGCAATATCCAATATAGTTAGTGCAAATAAGTATTTGAAATTCTCAGGATCCTGTATAGTACATATCCTTATAATGAAGCCAAATTCTTGTGGAATGTGGTTTAGATCATATGGAATTATGGTGTCTGCCTCAGTGTCAGACACTTCATTATTGGGGGAAAGATCATTCAGTGCATGAGTTGGTAAATTGTGCACTTTGTTGTAATCACATAAATATTGCTGGATACACTGGAAAGTGTGTTTGGCATTAGGCTGTATGTGATTAAACACTAGATCACACCTAGCTTTCCAAATATGCCAGCAAGTAGTAGCATATAAGATAGTTTTTCCAGGTGTATCTCCAGGTGCAAACAAGGAGTTAAACCAATCCATAAAGTTTGTGGTGTTATCAAACTTGCCATGTGTAGTTCCAATAATTTCATTCCAAACCTCAGTAGCTGCATGGAAATTTAGGAAGAGATGTGTCATGGTTTCCTCCCCACTACTGCATACTTGAAAGATAGGGTCAATGTAATGCAGAATGCTTGCAATCTTTGCATTGGTGGGTAGAATTTCATGAGCACATTTCCAGATAAATATCTTGATAGCTGGTGCAGTGCTCAAGCTCCATATAGCCTCCCAATTTCTTGTTAGGGTATCATTTCTGTACATATAATCTATCTTTGCCTTGTATAAGGCTTTGACATAGAACTTTCCAGTTTCATTTAAGTTCCATTGTATAGTGTCTTCTTCCCCTGGATGAGTATTCAGAGCCAGAATGGCTTGAGCAATGTTTTGATTGAAAATATGATGGATGAGTTGAGAGTTCCAGTTCCCATTTGGATGCATGAGATGTGTCAGCAACTCTATTTGTTGTGGACTGTGAGTGGGTTTGAGAAGCTTAGCTGTAGAGTTTGGTAACCAGTAGTCCTCCCATATTTTGATTATCATTCCATTGCCTATCCTCCAGTCACAATGTTGTTGTATGTTATGTATTCCTTCAAGAATTCCTTTCCAGATCCAGGAGTCTCAGATTTTGCTTTTGTATCCATGTTAAGAACATTTCTTCCCAGAAGGTACTTGGCATCCATTACTTGATACAAGAGTGAGTCTTTGTCTTATTCAAGTATCCAACCAATTTTTGTGATCATAGAACTGTTGAAGAGTTCCATGTTCATGAAACCTAATCCACCTATATCCTTTGGTTTGCATATTGCAGTCCAGGCCTTTGGATAGTAGCCTCTTGGATTTTCCAGATTTTTGCCCCAGAAGAAGCCTCTTTGAAGCTTGTTTAAATCCTGACAAGTTTGTTTAGGAATTCTGAAGCAATTCATTTGGTAGATACTAGATGTTGAGGTAACAATTTTGATTAGAACTTCCCTGCCATCAGGGTTTAGTGGCAAATTTTTTCAACTGGATAATCTCAGTTTTAGTTTATCCACCCCTGGTTTGAAGGACTTGATTTTGCTTCTGTGAGTGAACAGAGGAGAACCTAGATATTTATCATCTAATCGTAGAACTTGAACTCCCATAATGTTGTTGATGATAGGAATGAGATTAGGGTCAGTATTTTTGCTGAATAACACTCCTGATTTGTTGAAGTTGATGAGTTGTCCATAGGTTTCACCAAAAATGTTGAGGATGTCCATGAGGTTCTAAGCTTCTACATTGTTAGCTTTGCAGAAAACCATGCAATCATCATCAAAGAGAAGGTGATTAATGGAGGGAGCACCTCCACATATTTTTATTCCAGTAATGATACCCAAATCCTCAGCATGAATAAGAGTTCTAGAGAGAGTTATCATGCAAAACATAAAGAGATAAGGGGATAAAGGATCTCCTTGTCTTAATCCTCTTGAGGGGTTGAAGAAGGAGTCTGTAGAGCCATTTATGAGAACACCTGAAGTAGTGGTTGTGATGCATTGCATAATTTTTTTGCACCATTGATCATTGAAACCCATCTTTGTCATAATAGTATTGAGGAAATTCCAATCAACTCTGTCAAAAGCTTTTGCCATGTCAATCTTTATACCCATACTTCCATTCTCACCTTTGGCACCTCTTTTGGATCTCATAGAGTGTATAAGTTCATGAGCAATAACAACATTGTCAGAAATTTGTCTTCCAGGTATGAAAGCAGATTGGTAAGGGGATATTATTCTTTTGAGATAAGGTTTCATTATCTGGGATATGAGTTTGGAAATGATTATATAGGTAGTATTACAGAGGCTGATAGGTCTGAATTAACTTGGGGAAGTAGGGTTTTCCACTTTGGGAATAAGAGATATGAAGGTTGCATTCATTTCTTTTAGCATATGACCAGACATGAAGAAGTGTTGCACCATCTTGACAATGTCTTCTCCAATTATATCCCAGTTGGCTTGGAAGAAATTTGGAGGGAAGCCATCAGGTCCTGGAGCTTTGTCCTTTGCCATGCTGAAAAGTATGCTTTTGACTTCATTGTGATCTGGAGTTCTATTGAGCATATTGTTGTCAGTAAAGGTGATAGTGGTGGGGATTAGGTTAAGAATTTTTGGGTTGATGAGAGTGCTTTCTGCAGTAGCCATTTTGGAGAAGTGTTGGGTAAAACAGTGTTTTAGTTCTTGGTAATCAGTAATCCATTTTCCTTGACTGTCTTGAATGGCATCAATCTTGTTTCTTCTTGTTCTGCACTTAGTAGCACTGTGGAAGTAGCTTGTGTTTTGGTCTCCAAGCTTTATGAATTGATCCCTGCTTTTTGTCTTCCAAATTTTTTTTTCAATATCCTGTCAATCCCTGAGATGTTGTCTGGCTAATTTAACAACTTGACTTCTATCAGCTCTGAAGTAGTTTGTTTGTAACCAGAGGAGATGCTGCTTGCATTCTTCAATGTTACTCTTAATGTTACCATAGACCTCCTTGTTCCACTTTCTGAGGTGAAGCTTGATATCTTTAATTTTTCTGGCTATAAAGAAAGCACTAGAGCCAGTGAGATCCTTCCTCCAGCACTCAGATATGATTTCCTTGCAGTCCTTGTGATCTAACCATGGACCAAAGAACTTGAAGGGAATTTTACCAGCTTGTCAGTAAGGATTAGAATTAAGAAGAATGGGATGGTGATTTGATCCAATAGCAAGCATATTGGATATGGTATTGTTGGGGTATAGAAGTATACAACTATCAGTTGCTAGTCCTCTATCCAATATTTGTTCAGTAAGATTATGGTCATCTCTTTTATTTGACCATGTGAATGGGCGGCCAGTGGAGCCCAAATCCACTAGATCCAACTCAAGAATTTTGTTGCTAAAAGTAGCATCTTCATTAGTATCAATAGGATGTACACTAAATTTTTCAGTGTCATGTAGAATAATATTTAGATCTCCAATAACCAACCAAGGTAAGTTGTTAATGGCAGCAGTATTTTCCAGCATTTTCCAAGAGTTGAGTTTATTGTCTGTATCATAAGGGCTACCATAGTAACCAGTGTATAACCAAGGAGTGGCACTGACATGCTTTACTATAACATTGATATGATTGAGAGAGAAGTCAAGAATCTCAATGTTGAGATTATTCTTCCATATCAAGGATAAGCCTCCAGCAGTGCCACTAGCACCTCCTGGGTTAACAAACCAATAATTTTGGACATTAATCTCATTCATAGTACTCTTGAGCTTTTCTTGTTTTTGTTTAGTTTCAGAGATAAAAATAATGTCAGGATTTAGCTTATTCAACATGTCATTAAGATATCTTTTAGCATCCTTTGTCCTCATGCCTTGGCAATTCCATGCCAGGGTGGTAAAGAATTGCCAAAAATATGACACAATAGGATATGTAGAAGATAGTCTTCTTGTGATGGTGTCATATATTGCAAGTAAAATCAAATAGAGAGACAACCTGAGCATAAATAAAGATAGTTGCAGGTGGTGTAAGGTATAGAAATGTACCATATCAGCAGCTGAGGAAGTTCCCAAGTCACCATTAGCCACCAAATTGTTGTTGGAGTCTAGAGGCACTCATGTTCTTTGAATCTTTTGAGGCAGTCAGAATCGAAGGAGTTGGTGTCAATACCATCCTCAGCTTGGAGAGGTTTTTTTCTTTTGGTTTCCATCATAGAATCCTGAGAATTTGGTGAAGTAGGTTGTTCAAACACACGTGTTTTCTTCTTTGCCTTCCATGCTTCCTTTTTCTTTTTTGCATGTTCAACCTCCATTCTTGCCTTAATTTGTGCTAGAGTTGGCAAGGTGTTGAAAGGGAAGGGTTTTGGTGGAGGTGATACATGTGTATCTTCATCTGCCCGGGAACTAGTGATCCTCAAAAACGGATTGAGGATAGAATTATAATTTTGGGAAGGATGCAGTATTCTTAGATAAGGAAATATTCCAAGACAAGGTAATATTCCTAGATAAGGAAATATACCAAGAAAAAGAATGTTTCCTAGACAAGGTAATATTTCTAGATAAGGAAATATATACTTAGAAAAGGAATTATTCCTAGATAAGGAATATTCCTAGACAAGGTAATATACCTAGAAAAGGAATTATTCCTAGATAGGGAAATAGATTCCTATAAGGTTTTGGGAAACCGTTAAAGCTATAAATAGAGATGTTTGGCTCATAGCTAAGACATCTAGAGCGTGGTTTGTGATACAGACTCACCTAGATCAAAGAAGGAGGTTTGTGAGACAAATCACCAAGAGATAAGTTTGTGAGGCAATTTATTATTGTAAAAGCAAGCTTAGCAAAACAGTTTAAGGTTGATTCACTGTTTAGAGAGATTGTGAGCGTAACAAAGAGAGAATTGTAATAGTTTTCTTGTTCATAATCTAGAGAAGATATATTTCTTCGAATTACTTATTTGTGTTCCGTTTTCTAAGTTTCTCGTCTATTATTATTCTGAATTCCGCCTCTATAATAATAGTCACCAAGGTACAGAGGTCAATACGTATCAAGTTGGTATCAGAGCAAGGTTCGTTTCTATTAGGGAAGATTCTTGTGGTTTATGGTCTTCACTAGATCTCTCTACAAACAACTTGGTGAGTTACTCGAAAAACAATAAGACGGTAGAAGAACAAGGGGATCAAGATGGGTAAGTCAGATGATGAGCCTAGGCAAATCAAACCACAAACTATGGAAGAAAAGGTGGATGCGCTACAAACAGACATGGAGTCTTATACACCCAAGTCGAAGACGAAGAAAAAGACTACGTTTTCATCTGGTATTTTTGAATAAAAGAGCGAGGAAGAAGAAATAGAACCACTCGAACAAGATTGCGTTATAGAGCGAAGATTGACTAAGACAAGACGAAGAGATATGAAAGCTTTTCAAATTAGACGTCAAGGTCCAATTTCCAGCAAAGAGAGATGGTTCAGCAGGGTGAAAGGAACCCTCGAGTTCCCTAACCTCCAAATCTAACTTTCACAGGAGTTCAAGTTCTTGAGTGGGGGCGCATGATACATGTGTATCTTCATCTGCCCGGGAACTAGTGATCCTCAAAAACGGATTGAGGATAGAATTGTAATTTTGGGAAGGAATACTGATTTTTAGGCAGTATTCTTAGATAAGGAAATATTCCAAGACAAGGTAATATTCCTAGATAAGGAAATATACCAAGAAAAAGAATGTTTCCTAGACAAGGTAATATTTCTAGATAAGGAAATATATACTTAGAAAAGGAATTATTCCTAGATAAGGAATATTCCTAGACAAGGTAATATACCTAGAAAAGGAATTATTCCTAGATAGGGAAATAGATTCTTAGAAGGTTTTGGGAAACCGTTAAAGCTATAAATAGAGATGTTTGGCTCATAGCTAAGACATCTAGAGCGTGGTTTGTGATACAAACTCACCTAGATCAAAGAAGGAGGTTTGTGAGACAAATCACCAAGAGATAAGTTTGTGAGGCAATTTATTATTGTAAAAGCAAGCTTAGCAAAACAGTTTAAGGTTGATTCACTGTTTAGAGAGATTGTGAGCGTAACAAAGAGAGAATTGTAATAGTTTTCTTGTTCATAATCTAGAGAAGATATATTTATTCGAATTACTTATTTGTGTTCCGTTTTCTAAGTTTCTCGTCTATTATTATTCTGAATTCCGCCTCTATAATAATAGTCACCAAGGTACAGAGGTCAATACGTATCAAGTTGGTATCAGAGCAAGGTTCGTTTCTATTAGGGAAGATTCTTGTGGTTTATGGTCTTCACTAGATCTCTCTACAAACAACTTGGTGAGTTACTCGAAAAACAATAAGACGGTAGAAGAACAAGGGGATCAAGATGGGTAAGTCAGATGATGAGCCTAGGCAAAGCAAACCACAAACTATGGAAGAAAAGGTGGATGCGCTACAAACAGACATGGAGTCTTATACACCCAAGTCGAAGACGAAGAAAAAGACTACGTTTTCATCTAGTATTTGAATAAAAGAACGAGGAAGAAGAAATAGAACCACTCGAACAAGATTGCGTTATAGAGCGAAGATTGACTAAGACAAGACGAAGAGATATGAAAGCTTTTCAAATTAGACGTCAAGGTCCATTTTCCAGCAAAGAGAGATGGTTCAGCAGGGTGAAAGGAACCCTCGAGTTCCCTAACCTCCAAATCTAACTTTCACAGGAGTTCAAGTTCTTGAGTGGGGGCGCATGATACATGTGTATCTTCATCTGCCCGGGAACTAGTGATCCTCAAAAATGGATTGAGGATAGAATTGTAATTTTGGGAAGGAATATTGATTTTTAGGCAGTATTCTTAGATAAGGAAATATTCCAAGACAAGGTAATATTCCTAGATAAGGAAATATACCAAGAAAAAGAATGTTTCCTAGACAAGGTAATATTTCTAGATAAGGAAATATATACTTAGAAAAGGAATTATTCCTAGATAAGGAATATTCCTAGAAAAGGTAATATACCTAGAAAAGGAATTATTCCTAGATAGGGAAATAGATTCCTAGAAGGTTTTGGGAAACCATTAAAGCTATAAATAGAGATGTTTGGCTCATAGCTAAGACATCTAGAGCGTGGTTTGTGATACAGGCTCACCTAGATCAAAGAAGGAGGTTTGTGAGACAAATCACCAAGAGATAAGTTTGTGAGGCAATTTATTATTGTAAAAGCAAGCTTAGCAAAGCAATTTAAGGTTGATTCACTGTTTAGAGAGATTGTGAGCGTAACAAAGAGAGAATTGTAATAGTTTTCTTGTTCATAATCTAGAGAAGATATATTTCTTCGAATTACTTATTTGTGTTCCGTTTTCTAAGTTTCTCGTCTATTATTAGTCTGAATTCCGCCTCTATAATAATAGTCACCAAGGTACAGAGGTCAATACATATCAGGAGGGGAGGTTGGGAAGATACTATTAGGATCAACTTTATGATGATTGGCAGTGTTAGAGGTACTAGCTTTTTTGGCTCTTGCAGCAGTTTTCATCCTTGGGAAGCTTTTCCTGTAGTTTCCAACAATTTTCTTGGATAGCTCCAGTTTTTTGTTTTTGATTTGGCATGCTAAAACATCTGGGTGTGGTGAAAAAGCTTCCAAGGGTGTTTCTGGTTGAGCACTAAAGACAACTGGCTCCCTTGAAGATGAGGCAATTTTTGCAATAGCTTTTTCAAGCTCCAATTATTTTGCTAATTTCATTTTTATCTCAAATTCAGCAGCAGCATCAGCATCAGACTAAGGCCTGTAGATAATGTTCTTTCCAGCTTGCACAATCTTTTGTTGTTGAGTTCTTGGTGGGGGAGCTGGTTGGGGTGTTGGGAAGTTTTTGTAATGGGATTGAGAGTGGTTTGGTGGTGTGGGACAAGGGGGACTTGGGTGATCTAATATTCTGCAGACTTTACAAAATTTTATCTCATTGAGAGCATAAGCAAACTCAAGCCAGTGTGAAGTAGTAGGGATTTCAAAAGCTTCAATACCAAATTTAAGAGCTCTAGTAACATCAATTTTAAGTTTTACCTCCAGATTCTTTTCAAATCTGTCTCTTCCATAGGCTTTCTTAGCATTTTGGTATACTCCAATTGGTCTGAGGATGCCTTGAATGTATGGAATGATATGAGATGGTATTCTTTTAATGAGTAACCAGATCATCACCTTTTTGAATTGTTCTTCATCTATCAAATAAGGACCTCCTACAGGGACTCCAACTAAGACCATAATTTTGTCAAAAAACTCCTCTTGTTCCTCCATTTCTCAGAGTTGAATAGTCTTCTTCATGGATGAGTCTGAGAATGTAGTAGTTTCTTCTCCTATTCCAATTGTCCACTTCCACTCTACTTTGAAGTTTCCAGTGAGCATTGATAAAAGAGCCGACCTTTGTGGTTTTGAAGCAGATGTTGCTACAAAGCTTTCCAATGAAATACCATTTCCATTCAATGGGTTGTTTGGTTCTGATATTTTCAGAGTTAATGAAAACTTTAGGGAATAGATCCTCAAGGATAGTAAGATCAGTATTCATTTAGTTTACTAGGTTATCAATACTAGGTGAGGGTGTGTTTGAGGAAGGCCATAATGAAAATGTATTCAGTTTTGCAGAGAAGAATGTAGTTTGAGTAATGTTAACTAATTTGTGAGGGGTGAGTATGAGGGCTGATAAAGAGAGGGAAAAGAGTGCAGGCTTTAATTTGAAAATGATTCACGGGTTCATAATTTTGTTTTCTCTCAACTTTTGTTTGATTTAGGAAGTCATCGGATCCTGTGTAATTTTATTGTAACTTGATAGTGCTGATGTTGAGATAACATGTATGATTCTTGTTAGCTGATTGGTGTCGTACATCTTTCTCTTGTGGCAATGGGGTCTCGCGCTGGATGGCTAATGGTGCTTGGTGGCTAGCCCTGTAAAAAACCATTGGTTAGCATAGGGGGCCTAGGTTGTACCTTACCTGTGTCAAGTTTGGTGCTGTTGAGAATCAATGCGACTCTCTTTTGACTAAAGGTGTAAAGTAATCTTGAGAAATATTGGTCTCCTATTTGGTGGTGTTTGTTCCCTTGAGTCAGATGGTAGGTTTTGAAGCACTGAATGTGATTTTTGTTGAATAAAAAACTCCAACTGCAGCTGAATCCTCTATCCCAATCTATGCCTTTGGACCGATTTGTTTCGTTTGTTGTACTTGCATAGGATTGGTATCGACCCAAAACATCGTGGTCATCTTTTGTTGAGTAATTAGTTGTGTTGTTCTGGTCGCTGTAGAGCAGCAATGTCTGTCTGTGTAAATGTGGGTCTTCATATGGGTAAGTGACCACTTTCAAAGTATTTTGTGGCTTACCCGATACCCGACCCGATGAAATGAACAGTTTGCTACTGCCAAATTTTTTATGCCACTTCACATGAGCCAATAGGATTTTAGTGTAGGTGCAATATCACTTCATATAGCATGTAGACTTGCCAATACGCAATTGCAACTGACCCAAATCTCTAGAACCAATTTTCTTAGTGATAAAATAGGTGAATGAGACGATTAACGACTGCGATAAAGAGACTGTTGCTTTTCCTTGCCATAATATAAGCGAGATAAAGAGAAATATTTTCAGTTTCTTATTCAGTTTATTCCGATCGGAGCCACAGAGAAGAGCAGTTTTTAGAGTCAGGGATAATCTCAAAGAATGCCTCGAGTGTTGAATTGCGAGAGAGATACAGTAGAGGAAATCCCATAGAATTTTCCATCTTTCCAGGTAATTTACTTTGAGATGCAAGTGCAGAAAGTTTCTTATGCTCTTCTCATAGAAGTGATTGCAAGAGTGGTTTAGATCACAATTGATTTGAGGATTGTTAATGGTTTTTTTTTCCACCAATTTTTCAGGATGTTGCTGGAAGTGAAAAGGGGTTTGCTCGAAGGGGAGATGAGGGGAGGCATGTGTTTCGTGACAGTGTTAATAAAGTTGGTGGTGGTAGTGGTAGTGGTACTGGGGGTGAAATTGGTGGTGGCAGAGATGGAGAGGCAGCATCTACTGCAGGTGGTGAGGCAACATCTACTGGGGGTGGAGAAGCAGCATCTACTGGTGGAAATCAAGATCAACAGGGAGATCCTCCTCAGCCATTTGGAGATCGAGTGTGAGGAGTAAGAGATGGGTGGGTGGTGTTTGCCACTCATCCCCGTCGAGGGCGATTCGTGATCAACGAGGGAGTGGTACTGATTGGTGATCGGTACATAGTTTTTGGTAGAGTGCGACAGGGTTTTTATGCATCAACTATGCCTGAGACTGTCAGAGCCACAATTCGAGAAAATTGCTCCATTCCCATTCATCTTGATGCTGTAATTTTCCCATATTTGGATATGCTCACCCCTGTAATTGGCCAGATGGCTACGGAAGTTGCTTTCATTGCTAATGCAGGGAGAGGTGAAACTAATCCTCTTCAAAATGTGCCAGCTCCAGAACCTGAGCCAGAGCCTACCCATCCCAGAACCAGTGCTAGTACAATCAATCCTGCTGCGCCAGTTCCTGCAAGTGAAACTACAGTCGCATCTGGGGATGCTAATGCTATCTAAACTGGTAATTTTCATAACAATATTCAGAGGGGTGTGAGGAGTAGACAAGTAGCATAAGAATATAATCTCTTTTTGGATTTTCTTGGTAGACAGAACAAAGGTTTCTTTTTTGGTTTTATGGATTGAATGCTTGATCTAAGTACTATGTACTGAGAGATTTGACAAACTGGTTATATACAGGATGATGGGTATTTTTATGACTATTATTTTGAGCATGGTATTGTGGTTTAGCCAGCAGGTAGCTTTAACTTTAAAATGCAGTACAAGGATTGGTTGATTACTTATGCAGGAGTTACTAATGATAGGTAGAACTTTATGAGTAGGGATATGAGGGTTTAAATAAGAAATGCTAAGCTTTAGATTAAGGCAAAGGGAATGAGAGACACTTAGGATGCTATGCAGACAATGAGTATAGAGGAACACAAGAGAGGTATAACGAAATAAATCAATAGGGCTTACCAGCTCAAACCTGTTAATTAGCTTCCTTAGATAGTGAGATAGATAGAAAGTATTGTAGAAATTCCATCTTCCAGAGGCTGTGTAGGATGTTGTGATGTTTGTCAGAGAGAACAACCAGATGTGCTTGTAGTGCTTGAAAGTTTTGCTTAGAAATTTCTTCCCAAATAGATAGAGAAATGGATTGCAAGCTTCATAGAGAGGTATATCAGGAAAAGCAGTGTATGATATATTGCAATTATTGCAAAGATTTATCTGGAAGTGTAGGTACATTGTTTCCATATATTTCTGATGTAGAGAGAACTTCATGGAAGGGGATTTTCCAGCTTCCATACTTGCAGCATCTGTGATTTGATCTCTGTTTGAGATTTCAATGATTGTAGTAATTGTATTCCTGCTTGAGACTTTCGGATTACGGTTGAGACGATATGTTCCATAGTGATTTGGACAAGATGTTGCCGGAAAAACAGTGATTTTTGATGTCTGAGCCATAGAAAAATTAGAGAGGAATTCAAATTTAGGAGAGAAAGTTAAATTGCAATTACATAAAATCAAGTAAACCTATAGACACAGATATCAGACAAGAGTTTAGGGGTTTGACATTTAATCCGGCATAATTTCCCGGTAGAAAAGAGCCGTTGGGCACTAGCTGACAGCCCAACGACTAGTTAAAAACACCGACGGGAAGAGAGTTTCAGGCGCTCTGACGGAGATTAGAGAGAGGGAGTCGTAAGAAGAGAGGGACTCCTTCATTTAACTTTTCTAGTCCGAGATTTAAATGTCAAGCGAATATAAATGATGCGTTAGTTAAGAAACCACCATAACTAAGTAGTTACTCCAAATTGACAAATGCACTAGCACACGATCCTATGCCCCAACTAAATGTGCTCTTTTTCAGTAACGGTTTAATAACAGAGACAAAAATGATCCAGTGTAGAATTGGAAGCGGTCCACTGTGCCTTTGTCTCAAGTGCGTATCACGGACCTGCCCTTAGCCCCTACCACCAGTTCCCCTACCACCACTGATTTTATTTATCTCCCACTCACTTTAACGTGGGTGTACAAAAAAACCAAAATCAAGATGGGCGACACATTCGAGAAAGCACCATCTCATGAATGATTTCAGTCAGTATTTGCGTCTCTGATCTCCAACTTTTTCCTTTTAGTTAAAATTTCGAACTTTAAAAGCTCCTCCTCCCCATCTCTCCTGACAACAACTCTAAGGTGTAGCTCCAGAGAGAAGATGATGAATATTCATCCTCCTTCAACTACAATTATCACTATTCACTGCCACATTCCCAGCAGCAGCAGCAGCAGCAGCTGACCCACATTACAGGAACAAAGTTTCTTTCTTTTCCGCCTCTTTTGATTTTGAGCCAAAATTAGATTGATTCTGTTTTTTTTTTTTTTTGAAGCATAATTCTGTTTTTTGAGTGAGAGAAGAAAGAGAGTCTGCAGCTAATAATTCTAAAACTCTTCAGTTAAAGTCTTTAAAAAAAAATGAGGATTTCATTTTATATGAGGAAATAATGCGGATTTCACGTTTCTCGATTGAATTTTTCATATAGATAACTTAATTTAAACAATTCTTTTCTTCTTTGTTTTTGTTATAAATATACAGGATAGATAGGATCTGTTAGTTACTTCATTGATTTTGTGTGCTTCACTCTCTGAATTTTGTTTTTTGAGTGAGATGGGTAGTAGGGATATTGCTGTTCTTCTTCTGGGATTGGGAGTGTTGTTTATGATCAGTATTGGTAATGTAAATGGGTACCCAATGGAAGATCTTGTGGTGAATTTGCCTGGGCAACCAAAGGTTGATTTCAGACAGTTTGCTGGTTACATTGATGTGGATATCAAAACTGGAAAGAGTTTGTTTTACTATTATGTTGAAGCTCAAGGAGATGCAGCTAAAAAACCCCTTACTCTCTGGTTGAATGGAGGTTTGCATTTTTCTCTTCTTTATTCTTTGCTAGTATAATTCTCCATGTGCTTCTATTAGTAGTATCTTATAGGATTAAAGTAGTGGGTATTCTTTTTCTTGGGGTTTGGAGATTTTGGTATATTCTTGTTTTATAATCTGCAGCTCTTTCTTGATTATGTAGACTTGTGTTTTCTTCTATTTTTGGTTATTTGATTTCTGATTCTTCTTGCCTCTTTAAACAAGTAGAATAAGATGTTAATTTGGAATCTTTTACTTGACTTCATTGATTATGATTTTTAGTTTCATGTATGGTTATTTGTAGATTAAACTATAGAGGTATTGCTTTACTATAATGCCAATTGTTAATAGAAATTAGAAACCCACTCTGAGGGATAACAAGTTAACTAGAGAAAAGGGTTAAAAGATTGAATTCATCTATATGCTTTTTGTGGGCAAGATTTTTAATTGACTGGTAGCTGAAATCAACTAACCAATTAGCTTATCACTTTGAAAGGAAATCATTGATATCTTAGACAATCCATGTTTTAGTTTCTCGAAAACAAGAAAAGTATTTGTTTTGATTTTTGTAACCCATATTTTAGCTTTCATGGAACTAAAAGTTATAAGAATGAGATTCTTGGGAATGAGTGACAAATATAACAATCTTATGTACAGGCCCAGGATGCTCCTCAATGGGAGGAGGTGCATTTACCGAATTAGGCCCATTTTTTCCCAGAGGAGACGGTCGGGCACTAAGGAGAAATCCAAAATCATGGAACAAAGGTTTGAGTAATTAATGTTTATAATGGTTCTGCTTAATCAGACAATTTAAGGTTTATGGTTATATCTGTTGGCCGGAGTTTTGAATACTAACTGAGTGAAGTATTTTACAATTTATAGCGTCGAATCTTCTCTTTGTTGAATCACCTGCTGGGGTTGGATGGTCTTATTCAAATACTACTTCGGATTATACTACTGGGGATGCTGCCACTGGTATGTGAATATGATGTTTGCACAATTAGATTTTCAGTTCTTGTTTGCTAACAATCAACATTTAAGAGTGAAAAAAGACAAAGTTGGAAGAGTTATTGCTTGTTAAGTTGGAAGCCAGTTTTCAAGGAACCTTGAATGTCAATGAAAAGTATCTGTTGTGTAGATTAAGTTAGTTTAGACAAGTAATGCCTCAACCTTTTTTGAATTTTCCTTTGCAGCTAGAGATATGCATCTATTTCTAATGGGGTGGTTCGAAAAATTTCCAGAACTCAAGTCTAGAGATTTGTATCTTACCGGAGAAAGTTATGCAGGTTTAAATCTCTATACACCTTTTGTCGTCATTTTTCAAATCTTTTGTAAAGAATCCAAATGAATAAATGAATGTAAGTATGTGCCAAATTTATAAGAATATTGCGCTATAACATTTTTCTGCTGATTTTTTTTTTTGTTGAAACTTGTTGAGAATTTCATCTCCGATTATTCCTTTAATGCGGTGCTTATGTTGCAGGACATTACATACCACAGTTGGCTAATGCTCTTCTGGACCACAATAAGTATTCAAGTGACTTCAAATTCAATATCAAAGGATTAGCTGTAAGAAATACTTGACAAGCTGTTACACCCGAATTCTTTATAATGTTTTACTGAAACTTTTATTTCAGCATCCATTATTTTATCAGACTTATTGAATTACTGTGTCCTTATTCCTGGTCTATCATTTTTTCTTCCAAATAGATTGGAAATCCACTTCTCAACCTTGACAAGGATGTCCCTGCAACGTACGAGTACTTTTGGTCTCACGGGATGATCTCTGATGAAGTCGGCCTTACAATCATGAACGAATGCAGTTTTGATGATTATACGTTCGATAGTCCTCACAATGTGAGCAAATCATGCATTTATGCTATTGGCGAAGCAAATGCGATTGTTGGTAATTATGTTGACAATTACGACGTCATACTTGATGTTTGCTACCCGTCCCTTGTAGAGCAAGAGCTACGCCTGCGAAAAATGGTACATGTTTTCTTCTTTATATTGTTGCTCTCAAATGTACGCGAATTGGATAAGTTGTGTGTCTAATTTTAACGTTCCTTGCAGGCTACTAAAATCAGTGTTGGAGTTGACGTGTGCATGAGCTATGAAAGACGCTACTACTTCAACCTTCCCGAGGTTCAGCATGCTCTTCATGCAAATCGGACGGATTTGAATTATAGCTGGAGTATGTGTAGTAGGTAACTATTCTTTCTGACTAAATAACAGATATGAATCCTTTTATTCTTTTACATGTCACTTGAGCTATCAGAAGTTCTTCAATAGGTTATTTTTCTTCTCATGTTCATTATCGCTTGTAATCTGTAAAAAGTGCCCTGAACTTCCTACCTACTAACGAAAATATATGCTTGCCAAATATCCTGTTTCCTCGTGGGTGCTTATGCAAATTGACAGTTAGATTGTGTAGCAATTTTTTATCACTATATTTTGAAACTTGAGCTGTTGTTCTGTTTGTGGGTCCTGGTTCACGAAGATTGACAGTTAGATTATGTGTTGCAGTTAGATCTTGCTTTATTACTAATAGACAATAGTAATTTTTATGCTAAAGTATATCTTGGGCTTTCAGATATCTCATTGCTGAGAACCATTCTCAATAATTTATCTCACACAAAGTTATCAAACAAAATTTCTCTTGTTTTTTGGTCCTTTCTAGAAGTAATCTGTTACATGGCAAAGAAGAGCCTGATCCTTAGAGTAGTCCTTAGGTGACGTTCAATGCCATTCATGACAAGTTTTTCCTTTTGTGCAAATGCAGTATACTTAATTATAGTGACACTGATGGCAACATCGACATCCTTCCCATTCTCAAAAGGATAATTCAACACCATATACCTGTTTGGATTTTCAGGTGAGTTTTCTTGAATCTTATGAATTATGATATAGGTAAATGCACAATCTTAAGTATCTTTATGGTAAATGATCAAATAATGTTCTGTTTAAACTACAGCGGAGATCAGGATTCTGTTGTACCATTATTGGGTTCCCGAACACTTGTCCGCGAGCTTGCTCAAGATTTGAACTTCAAGATCACTCTTCCCTACAGTGCTTGGTTTCACAAAAAACAGGTATACTTTATGTCCTCTCTTCTATCTTTTCATCTTGGTGGTATCCTTAACAACTTTATCCCTCATTTGGAACCTAGATCCCTAGATCTCTCACGACAAGTATTATGGATGTGTTACAAACAATATACATGTAACTCAGTATTTAAAATGAGCAGTGAGTAGTTTGTGTTTCATTAACATCATAAACCAAAATTTTTACTATAAAAGGAGATTTAATCGATAGAACAATTGTGCGCCCTGAATTCATACAGTTATATGTAGTATAAAACCTGAATCCTTATTTTGTTTTGGTATTTTGCTTGGTGAACAGGTTGGAGGATGGGTAACTGAGTACGGGAACTTATTGACGTTTGCAACGGTCAGAGGCGCCTCTCATATGGTACCTTATGCACAACCATCAAGAGCTTTGCATCTGTTTAGCTCATTTGTGTCTGGAAGAAGATTGCCCGTTTCTGAACCATCTGATGACTAAAAAGCTTAAACATATCGCAACACAAACATGATCTTATTTATCAGCATTTTTTCCATGAATAAGCAAACGAGAAAAAAGTTCTCTTTTTTTTTTTTGTGGGAAGGTAAAATGAGAAATAGTCAAATAGATTCATGAAAGAACATATCCTGCAATGTAACCTGTTTTAGATGGGTAATGGTGTGTGTCGGTATTAACAAATATTGAGTTTCAGTTTCGCAAGTTTTATTTTTAGGTATATTTGTTAATCCATTTTATTGTACCTCGAAGTGTCTATCAAAGAAACCCATTGGTGTTATTGATCAGTTTAAACTTCAACAATTTGGGGTTTTTCCGTTTGGTTTGGTTTGATTGGACCAAATTGTGTCCACACAGATTTAATGTAGTATTGTTCCACCAGCTATTTTTTGGTGCTAAGCAGCTTTTACTTCATATTTGCTCTCTTCATTTGCAACTTGTCCATGATTTTATACAGAGCCTTCTTATGGACCAGCTATTTTTGTCCACTGTCGTTTGTTGCTGTTCTGATCGCCGTAAAAATGGCTCATGTTTACGCCACTAAAACTGTGGTTATTCCTAGTGGTCGTGCCATTGATACGATTGTGATAGTTGAGAAATTCTTGCAGAAAATCCCACTATAAGTTTGATGTTACAACTAATTGAAAAAGTAAACTACAATAAAAATCATCAAACCGGAAAAGACCAATACATCAAGAATCAACTCTTTGAAATCAAGATCCCTGTCAGAGCATCGGTTGAACCACAAGTATTGGTATGTCAAACTTATCGTCAGTGTTTGATGACTAAAACTACATCTTGATTTATAGCCTACTAAATTAGTCTCAGATTAGGATTAGATCATGGTTGTTGAGTATCATAAATCACCGAATACCCCCGAAGATTGAATACTAAAGAACAACGAAGACATATGTGAGAACTTCATGATCAAAGATATGTGAAGACTGACTATCTTATTTACTCATTAATTCTAACATTCTATCTTATAAGACAATGTCATATGGCTTTAGTATATGATGGATCATAAAGAAGAATATTTGAAATCAAGCTTGTACTTGGCAAATCTTGAAGCATGAACTCAAGCATTGTATGTTCATAGGTCCTATCACTTTTTGATGTTGAGAATAATTTTTATCGTTAAAAAAACTATGTCTATGAATTATAAGCCTAAAAACATCAAATTGTATTTTTGTTCACAAATGAATTTTTAGTTTGCAAACTATGCAATTTATTGATTTTATTGAACACCAAGGTGCACAATTTGTGAAATATGCAAATTCAAGGTGTTCCTCGATACTTTTTGAAATTTACGTGTTCACGAACTATGCACTTTTGAGTATGTTCTTGGACACTACAAACGTATTGAGTTCGCGAATCACTTATCTTAGTTCACGAACTGGTCTATTTTTGGGTGTTACCAAACCCTAACGTTGCTTGATGGTTTACAAACCATACTTGGTTATTCGTGACTTAAATTTTATGCATGGTTCCTTAATCGACAAATACACAAGTGCAGATTCTTTTTTGTATTACAAGGCAAACTTCTCATGTGCTTACACGGTTTCCATTCTTCAAAATTAATCTATGTTGAGAACTTTAGTTTGCTTGGGGGTCAAAGTAATTCTTAAACATAGAAACTAGTCCACGAACTTGCTTTGGTCAAAAGTATATTTGCTTGAACCTTAATCAATCTAGCATGTTTCATCATTAAAATAGAGGATTCTCCGTAGCGTTGAATCTCAATCCCCAAATGATATATATTAGTTGTGGCTAGAGTCGTCCTGTAAAAAAACTAGGTTTCTTCGTGAAACATAAATAGTTTACGACTTTGAAGACTTCACTCGGCTTTTTCAAAGACCGGTCAGACTATCTTTTATGTGATAAATCTTTGATATGAATGTGGTGTATCCTTGGCTTCAATATAACTACCAATGATGTGTTAACATTTACATTAATTGCTAGCATTACACATTGAAGAAGGGAGGGTACCAAATATACCATCAACTTTTTCATTACATAACTTATAGACAATTCCTTGCGTGAACTTTAGTAAAGAGTAAAGCAAACAAAAAACTCCTAGGATAATTTTAGTAAAATATTATTGAATCATGAGGATTGACGCACAACTTGTTTGTACTTTTTATTATAAAGATAAAATCAATATGATACGAAAATTAAAAGTAAAGCAAAGCACACACCAAATATTTTTGTAACGAAGAAAAAGACAAAGCAAAAAAAAAAAAAAAATCCAGGAGCTCATCCAGGTTGAAGATATAGTGTATTATTAGACTTTATTTTGGAATGTTGTTGAGAAAAAATAAACTATCCAAGCTACTTTGCTGTAGTTATACCCCTACTTCTCTTGATTCTCGCAAGAACCTGCGCACTTGATTCCCCTAACTGATGTCCTTTACATACCTAAGAGTTTCTTCATAGTTCGTCGTGAAGACCATCGCTAACCTTCCTCCAACATGATGCCTGATTATTTCCTTTCTGATGCTAGATCAGAATGACATAAATCTATTCCCTGATTTGGACGAATCTAAATCTCCAAGACAAGAGTTATTCTCTTCAAAAGTTATAAAGATACCAAATCAACTATTTCCACAAGAAGATAAATATTGATCAAAGTCCAAGATGAATTCTTGTGGAAAACTTACAAAAATGATTTTAATAGATAAATTTACACTCAATCGTGTTTTAAGTTTTCTATCAAATGGATTTGATCAATAATTCTTGAAAGGCCTTATATCATAAGAGAAGGACCTTAGAATAAAGAATAAAACAAACACACATTAATCTACCTATCTTTATGTATCTTTCAAAGTCGAACCTTAGATGACGAACATCCTAGGTATTTTGAGGAAATTTTTTTCAACAAGATACGCAAGTGTAGGGATTATGTTTTCAGTATTTTATAATAATCAATCAAGGATGGGATGCATAAGGTGTAAATAATGAATTTCTGACAACCAAAGTTAATTCTCGATTGCTAAATCGAAGTTGTTTCCTTAGATACAAAAAATTATTACTTTGGAAAGAGTTAGACTTGTAGTGAGGTTCTTTCCATAATTTGAAGCTTTGGACAATTGTTAGCTCAAGTAAATTCTATGAAAAAAATTACTACTAAAGATAACTCCAACCTAAGAATAGACAATGTGTACAAAGAGTCAACAGTGTAAAAATATCTAAAAGTTTGAATCTCGAGCTAGATAGATTCTAAGATTAAAACTTTCCATACGAACGAATTAGATAAGAAAAAACAATTTGTAAGCGTGGGCAAAATTTTCGCCTATAAAATTAAAGAAGAATGAACGAGTTCAAAGCCAATAGTGTATTAAGTTGACACGTTAAGCTTTTAGGTATGTGAACTCAAGCAGTGATTTCGTGAGCTCATAAGAGAGAAAATAAAATTCAAAATATCCGTGGGTTTGCGAACTCAAATGTAAACAAAGTTATAGGAAATATTCATGCCTTTAGGTTCGAATATTCAAAAAGTCACAAGAGATTATTTTTTGTACTAGGTTCGCAAACTCAAATAGTGTCAAGTCTCGGGAGCAATTTTCTTCACTAGGTTCACAAACTCAACCTTTTAGGTTCCCAAATTCAAATGTCAAAAAGGCCTCAGAAAAAATTCTCTACAATAGGTTTGCGAAAACATCTATTTAGGTTTAAGAACACAATAACTTATTGACTTTATTGTTTTGAGTTCTACAAGAAATATATTCATGAACTCAAACTTTTGAGTTCGTGAACTTAGGTGAGTGAATAGCATCAATTGGAAACTACCAAAACAAAACCTTACAAACTCAAGAATGAATTTGCAAGTCTTGAGGTTTTCATGTGCTTTCTCTCTCAATCTTAGTTTCGAGTTTTCGACAACAAAGAGATTGGGAAGTTGAAACATCACTTAACAAAAACTAATTCGTGATATGATATTCTTTGAATATGATCATTTACTAAAGACCTCAACTTTTGCTACGATATACAGAATAGACAAAATGGAAAAGAGTCTGAAAGAAAAGACCAATCTTCATTACTTACCTCGTCGAAGTTTCTTCAAGTTGATGTCTTCATGTGATCTTCAATTTTTTTCATTCTTCTTGAGTAAATTGGGAAATCCCAAGATTTTATTACCTAATCTATTCCAAGCCGAAGCTGACTTTAGTAGGAAAAACTAATAAATAATTTTGGCATCTAACTTGAAAATATACTTGACATACCAATGTATATACGTTCAATTGAGCATTCAGTCTATACACCTTATTGAGCGAGATTGTAAATATATTCTATCACCTATTATTAGACGTGTTTAATCAAATTGTAAATATATTATATCACCTATTATTAAACGTGTTTAGTCTTATTCGTACACATAAAAATATGGAAGTAATGTTTATCCATATTACAAAATGTAAATTCATCTTTACATGTTAAAATTATTTTAATTAATATTTACCAACACTTTCATAAACTTAAAGAGATTTCCAATTTAGTTTTATATATACAGATTGCGCCAATTTTAAATTGTTGAAGAAAAGTATATTTTTTGAAAAGGTTAGTTTACGGAAGAGAGATTTATAAAATGATTTATTTTCTTGCATTTCAATATTTGCAAATGAACAATTTTTTTTCCTTTTCTTGCATATAAAATTTGTTTGTAGGCATATGAATACATTTAGTATTTGCACCACTACTAATTAATATAATTTCTATTATGTGTGAAAAATAATGTGTCATAAATATGAACTTTCGTTTTCATTGATGAATACATATACTTTTTCTAGCACAATATGATTCATTTTCTTTTCGTACAAATATTTTTTCTGCATATGTTATCATTATGAACTCGGATAATTGGTAAGAATTTCAAAGAAATAAATTCTCTAATTATATGATGCAGTATAAATATGTATTGTGGTCCGAGAAATGAGTCATGTGGAACTCCAACGTAATACATGAATCCTAATTTTGTTTTGGTATTTTGCTTGGTGAAGGAAAATCTTATTATCAACTTACTATAAGGTAGGAGTTGCTAAATAACCACATAATGTTACATCAACAAGTGATGATGAACATGGTAGTGACTTTAATGAGCACCTAGTTGGTACAAAAAGGTGATGCAAGTTTTTTCCAGAATGGGAAATTAATACTATAAATGATATTGGTAAACTTCTTCATGCAGGTTATATGACTATCACTAAAAATACTCTATGCTAGGGGAAAAACCAATGCATCCTTCAAATGACAGTCATGAGGTTGCATTGCCAGAAATCTAAGAATTACTAAGTGGAGAATGATATTATCCATCACTAAATGACATAGAGATAAATATCTTCTCAGGTCGCTTTTTCCCAATTAACAAACGACCCTTGTTTCCTTTGATGTTCACTCAATAGAGCCCTAATCACTCATTAAAGCCCTAGAATAGCTCAAATCAGTCGAAACATCCTTTACAAACCTTAGATTTCCAATTCACTCAATCAAACTCGTATAAAAAGGTCGCTCAACCAACACACAAACCAAAATATGTATGAAATATAAATGCAAGATTCTGCTTCAAGATCCATTTTCCACCTATTAAACGAACCACACGTATTGATATTGTAGCATCAAGGAATAAAACTAAAAATGCTTGTTCAAGTTATAACAAGTTCGAAGAACAACTCTCTCTATATATTTATATCAAAGCATCATCCTAAAGCACAAGATAATCCAATTCCAATAGACGTGTAAATATACCAAGAAGTATAAAATTCAGCGGATGTTCTGGTAATAACATGCTATAAAACTAAAAAGCACCCTGATCTACCCGCCTTCTAATTTTGCTAATCGTACTCGTAATCTCCTCCCTTCATTGATCGACATGCCTTCTAATTTCACTGAAATTACTCTTAATCTCCTCTAAATTGACCACTCCCTTCCAGGGCCGGTTTTGGATGGTGGCAACTTGTGCTCCAGCACAAGGTGCCACTAACTTTTAGTTTTTAATTATTTTTATTTATTTTTTAGAAAAGTCAACAAAATGAACCCGATACTTACACTATGGATCCTTATATATCGCATATCTATTCTTTAAGAAAACATTGCCTTTGTAAGCTAATAATTATTGATGATATGAATACTGAGATCAGATTTGTTGATGTTATAAAATCCAAGTGATATGCTTTTTAATATTATTTCCTTTCATGGTTATACGAGTTTCTTTCGGATTCAGATCCCATGTGTCATCTCCCAATGACTTTATCAGTGACATCGGCTAGCCAATTGGAAAATCAAAATGAAAATTAAACGATTGAAAGATAAAAAAATTTGATTTATCTTAAGGTAATACTACTAACAGTAACGTTGAGTAACCAATGGGAAATTTTTCCAAACCCATACTTATCAGATTTATGTCGGTGATAGTAGTGGTATAATTACAATATAAATAGTCTCCTTTTGATTCAATATTATAAGAAAAAAATTATTATTTTATACTTGCCGAGGAAAATTGCATTAACGTTTTAAAGTTTTTCGCACAGGGTCATCAAAATGTCAGAGACGGCCCTTCTCCCTTCGTTGATGTTTTAATCCCCGTCATATCTGTAAACTTATCTGCTTAGAGGATCTTTCTGTCCAAAGACATTTCCTTCTTCCCTTCCAAAGTTTTGTTAATCATGGTAATTAAAAACTCTATCTCTTTCTCAACGTCTTCTTGGCTAAGTTATCCATCTTAAACATCAACTTCAGCCTTCGATCCATCTGTTGATTCAGTCACTTTGGTGACTTGTTCAGCTTGAGCAGCAACTTCAACCGATCCATCCGTTGATTCAGCCACTTTAGTAAGTTGTTCAGCTTGAGCAACAACTTCAGCCGATCCATCTGTTGATTTAGTCAGTTTGGTTATTTTTTCAGCTTGACCAGCAACTTCAGATCCATCCTTCGATTCAATCAGTCAAGGTCATCGCTGACTATATGCCAGCTAGGCAATGACCTATGGCCCCAAAAATTGGGCCCCTAATTCCAAAATTTGATTACCTATAATCAATATTTGGTGTTTGAAATTCTTTTCTATGATTTCTGATCGAGAATCAGACTTTCACCTTTCCATTTATATTTTAACTTATTTTACATATTTTACTATTTTTTCTTCTTTATTAGAAGCTCCATGGTTTTCTCCCATGAGCAATGAGCCATATCCCTAATTAAAAAGAATTAAAATATTATACTACTAAAATCAAAGTAAGTATCTTGCTTCTCATTCTAAACTTTTAATTAACTTTTATTACTAATTATTGTATGCTACTAAAATCAAAGTAAGTATTATCATTGTAATAATTCTTATCTTGCTTCTCCTTCTAAACTTTTAATTAACTTTCATTACTAATTATTGTGTATAAGGATAAAAAGTCTACTTTTATTTGATGTCTTGTGAATAGAGAATGATAAAGAAACATGCTTACATTTGTTTTTTTTTTATCAAAGTTGTTGTCTATTTCAATTGCAATTTAATGCCATATGTTTACATTGAGATCTAGCTGCGACTGATGCTTCAATGAAATTTAGTTAAATGACAATTGAATCGATTAACCAAAATGGAAAAACTCTATGGGGTGTTGTTAGGTTTTAAATATTTTGATTCTTACAGTGATTCTAAAGACTTTACAAGTTTGACTAGAAACTATTAAGTTATAATTATGGGTTTAGGGAGACAAAATGCAAAACTGGTGCTTCAAAAACAAAGACGAAGAAGGTAACAACCGAAAATCTTAAGAGTTTTCTGCATGGATCAATGAATGAATATTCAGTTCCAAATAATATAACGATCAAAAAAATATCAATGAGAATGACGAAGAATCAATAAATTTATAGGGGTTTACTCAATAAATACTTCTATAGATTTAAAGAGTATAAAAAGAGTCACGGAAAATAAAAACTTTCTGAAAGTTCTACATGATTGGACAAAATCTTGCGGAGTTATGAAGAGTTATGTAATGTCATACAACTATTTGTAGAGTCCTGAAGAATTGCGACAACAAATTTTGTATAGAAAAATCTACATAAATCTAAGAAACATTGTACAAAAACCTTATATATGCTAAATACAAAGATAAAATAGCTTATTTATTATACTAATTTCAACTAAATAAATAGTTGAAATAAATGGTAATAATAGAAATCATTATTATTACACACTTTTACCTAACAATTAAAATAAAAAAAATGTTTTATCATATCATATAATCTATATGCATTTACAATATGATTTTTATAAATAGTATATTTATTTTTATGAAATAAAATAAAAGAGAACAAAAGATAGTTTGATTTTTTCGGAAGTCTTCCAAAATTTCACACATTTTGCAAGACTTTCATCAAGGAAAATATATACACAAAAGTCATTCAAAGTTTTGAAAATAGGTAAGCATTCAAAGTCTTTGAATATTCAAGTTTATAACGAGTAGCACAAACTTTAGAAGGCCTTTTTACGATCTATAACCGGTAACATAAATTTTGAAGGAGATTTTAAAAGTAGACAACCAATAAAACAATACTTTGGAAATCCACTAAATTCTTTAGAAATCACTAAATGTATTTATTGAGTAAACCTCGTTAGTAAAAAATGAATGAGATGGAAACAAATGATGATTCATAAGAAAATAATTATTGCACTTATATAAGGTACCCATTTGAGTGACTTTGCCTAGAGCCCCAAATACTTTGCTACGACCCTGCAGTCAGTTTGGTAAGTTGCTCAGCTTGAGCTGCAACTTCAGCTGTTAATCCATTCGCAACTTCAGTTTTTTTTTCCAGTTTGACCTACAACTTCAGACCCATCCTTTTATTTAGTGAGTTTTTTTTTTTGTTCGCTTGATTTAGCGAGTTTAATAATTTGTTCAGCTCGACCATTGTCTATAGCAATTGATTTAGTACTATCTTCAGCATCTTGACTATTGACTTCGCTCTCCCCATGGACTCCATCTCGAGCATCTAACAAATTCTCAAAAGTTCCCACCATATCGAATGGTAGTTGATCGACCACGATATCCTCGTTTACGATATGATCGTCTGGTGGAGGTGGCTGGACCACAAAATCCGGCCCAGTTTCTTTAAGTTTTACAAAATGATCTAGATATTTATTTTGACAGATGGCTGAATAATAGGGTTCAAGAAAGACAATGTTCATAAAAACACCACAATACGTTTCGGGGAGTCGGGAATGATGGGGATCGACGGCCTAAATAAATCCACTGGGATCGATTCAGAATTTTCAAAAAGTATGCGTGAAACAGCCTTTCCGCTGGTGGATGAGGTGGCGACTCGGATTCCATCTGAAAAATTAATCAACATCATAAGGATCCGGTGATAAAAACCGAATGCGATTTTATAGAAAATATTTCTAAATAATCAAAAGAAATTTCAAGATAAACATTGATTATGTAATATGATCAAAAATAAGATGATATTTAATTAAAACAACCCTATATAATTAGGTTTTCCATTAACTCAAGCAAACAAAACTAAACTAGTGATAGAAACACAAATCTAGATTCATTAAAAGAAATTTCAAAACCAAAGCACTTATGTGTGTGCGATGAAAAAAGTCAGATGCAATTTTATATTACAATTTTTTTTCTCTAAATAAACTCAGATTTCTAAATTTGTGACAAATCACAAGTCCTTTTTTTTTAATATTCTAGACTAGTGGTCCCTAGACTACTTCTAAACTCCTTAAATTGGAGTGGATTCCGACAATAACGGGGTTCGAATCCCTACCTTTGCAGTGGGAGGGAGCTATGTGAAAAGAGATCACTTGATGGTTCTCTAAACAATCACAAATATATATTTATGAAAAGAGATCTCAAAATCAACACATGCTATGTGATATCAAAACAACTCTATATATACACAAATCTCTGTTAACTCAAACACACAAAACCAAATTAGTGATAAACAACTGAAAATTCTATCAGTTTTACCTTGTTGCAACTGGTGATATCGATTTTCTCAATCTAGACGAGCAATATCCCTGGATGAAATTTAAATAAAAACTATTTTGGGTCGAATTTGTTTGAATAGGTAGTATTTATACAAGTAAGAGAATTAGAAGATTTGAAAAAAAAAATATTCTACCTAAAACACCCTTATAAATAATGGCGGTAGTTTAATCTTTTGCTCTTGAAATTTAGGTGAGAAATTGCATTTCAAAATTTAAATCTCGAAAAAAAATTAGAGGGATTACGATTTGTTTTGGTACAATAAAACCATTAATTCTTGGCGGCCCAATCGGTGTTGAATATAACATAATTTATTAATATAAGCCGATGGACTCAAGAATAAATCAAATGTTTATAAGCAATTGAAAGTATTAATTTTGGATCATATTTAGCGAGAAAATTTAAAAATTTAAAATTCGAGTACCGCTTAGTCCAAAGTATAAGCTTTTAAAGATTAAGAAAACAAAAGGATAAGAAAAAATTACAGCCTCATTCTATTAGTAAGTCATCGGTGGTTCCACGCATGTCCTTTTAAGTGTGTCATAGTGGCATTTACCTTGTTAGACTTATTCATGTGCACTAGGTCAAAAAAATCTATTTGACATGCCAGGTGGCATGGCAAATGAGTTGCGCTACTGTGATAAAAGAATTAAGCGATGGAATTCCTAGCGAACGATATGGTCTACATCGTCAGCGATAAAGTCTCTATAGCTGGGTATATTCATTATATCGCTCAATATTATTTATATCGCCAGCGGTTGACTCATATCGCCAGCGGTCAACTCTACAACGCCTATAAATACCACACCTCCCCACTCATTCCCCTTCACACCTTCTATTCCCTTCTTTATCTTAAACAAAATTCTATTCACTTACTTCCTGGACAAAATTCTCTTTAGTTAAACAAATATGAGTGAGAAAAGAAAAAGAAACAGAAAAGTCAAAGGATCTACTATCACCCCAGCCAGTGGGATTAAGTTATGTCGTGGATAAAGAATATGAGTTTCAAAATGTTAGACAACTATTTGTCGTTGATGTACTCCATTTACACATATCTGACCATCCAGAGTGAGCTAATACAATCACTCTAAGAGGTGGGTGGTCTAAGTTCCGTACGGTTTTCATGTCACTTCCCCCTGTTGTTCAAGAGAGAGTCCTAAGATATCCTTGGTGGCGTTTATATCATATACAACCTAGAAACCGTAGGACTCAAATAATTCAAGTTATATTCGAACGATGGTGGAAGACTACAAATACGTTATTTTTCAAAGATTTTGAATGTTGTATGTTTGTTTTTTCTTGCAATTAAATTTTTAGATTATGTTTTTTGTTTTATAAATTTCAACAAACATTACTTATAAATATGCTGTAAATAAGAGTTAGAACGTCAGATTGTACATGTTAACGGGAATTCCATGTGACTTCAATTTAACAGATTAAATTGGGTATCAGAAGATAAGTGGAAAGAAAGACTTCCTTTATACTCAAACGTTGTAGAAGGAAATCATGCATATAGACAAATAAAAGCATATGGATTTAAAGTGGATGGGTTGAAAAGTTTTTTACAACGTTATGCTAGGAAAATGAATGAGAATAGGTTAAATGACAAACATCATTTTTTTCCCTGACCATTATGAGGAGGCCGAACGTCTGTTTGTGTTGTGGACAATTGACCAATGTCTAATTCCAATGCTAGCTCAATGGCGTTAATTGATTTTCTCGAAACATTATAAGATTTAGAGCAAACACTAAGATATGACTAGGGGTATCCAATTGTATCAGAACTTTACATAGCCCTTGGTATTTTCTCGACGTGTGTAAAAGATAACTTTACTGGTTTTGGGGAAGTATTGAAGGGAAGAACCAATATTTTTTCACACTATTTATTTATTATTTTGATATGGTAAATGTACTAACCAACAAAATAATTATTTTCAATATTGGTGGTATGCATATTTCCGTGTTTGTGCACCTTTTCTCCGTAATTCCATCCAATCATACAGAAGTACGATGCCGAAAATTGGCAAGAACATATTGAAAATGGTCAACATGTTTCCCTTGTTTAGAGGAATCAACAAATGTGTGGAATGATCCTTAACCTTGTTTCCATGCCATATACGAAAATCCTTGAGTTCCAAGAAGTGGAAACCCAGAGAATGTTGGACGTAAGCCTTAAGAGGATTGTGTAATACAGTTCTGTTTCTGAAAAGGGTGTTTGGTGTTACGGTGAAAGACTACTTTTTCAGTTACGTAAAATAATGGTGATAGCCATAAACCCCTATCCAAGTGAAAATACTTCTCGAGGTGACTGAGAGATATTTGAAAAATCGGGAGTCTAACAACCACACCCAATATTTCGTTTAGCAATCAGAATGGACTAACTCCAATATACTTTCAAGAGAATCAACTAGACAGACAAACTCAATCAAGGAAAACTATTTCCAAGAGTTATATCTCTCTCTAAACACAACCAGAGTTAAACAGAAACAAGTCCGTAAACCTGATTATAATGTGTGAGTTCTTGGATGGTATCAAACCAATATCTTTTGTTTTTATCACAACCTATTTAAGACTCATTATGTATAAACGTCTTTAAGCAACAATCACTAAAGGAATATTTCAACACGGTGTCCAGTACTTAAAGCAGGGTTACTCCAGACTGGTATAACAATATAAAAAAGAAAATTCAAGTGTCCAAGATCAATCAAGTCTTATCCAACAAACAAGGTTGGATTTAACAACTATAATTGATTAACGTACAACATGTATTATTTCAATTATATAAAGAAAATATAATGCGGAAAATAAATAACACACACACTAGAATTTTGTTAATGAGGAAACCGCAAATGCAGAAAAACCACGGGACCTAGTCTAGAATAAACACACATTGATTATAAGTTATTACACCAATTTCCTACTACCTATTCGGACTAGATGTAATACTTGCTTCAGCTGTATTCAAGCACTAGTAGAACTCCTACCAGAACACCGATTCTCTTTAGAATTCTTCTCGTATAACTTCTAGCATAACACAAATTCTCTTTAGAAGTTATTCCCGAAAATCTTCTGGCAGAACAAGGTTCTCTTCAGAAGATACAACAACACAGTTGATACTTTTCGATCTTTTGTTTTCACAAAATACCGGATCAATTTCCCTTTAGATGTAAATCAAGGTTTTGGAAATCTTGTGTTTGTTTTGAGAAAAACAATTACTAGGTAAAAGTAATATCAAAACAAACTTGTAGATTAGGGTTTATTATACTCTTCAATAAAAGGAAGAGAAACCTAATTATTCTACAACAAGAACAACTAAAATAAATCTAAAGATATCTTGTTTAAAACTTCTTAAGGATTTTAACGAGATACCTTAATCGAAGTTTTCTTTCTAGTTCCGATTTTGACTAACAAGTGTTGTTATATGATCGAGAACTGAAATCTATCAAAACCTAGGGTTTATGATCAACAACTCTTGAATGGTCTTATATCAGAAGCGAAGACCTTAGAATAGACAAGAGGTGAAAAACCTAGATTACAAGTTGTATAGTCAATCACGAAGATTAAATCCAACTCGGCTTTGTGATCCCCAGTACAAAGACTTTTATCTCACTCTTGTTCATGAAGAACTGAAGACATCGAAAACAACCTTATGAAGCTTACACCAATTTTCCAAAGGGGATAAAAAGGTTTAGCATTCAAGAACTCTTTATTTATAGTGAATAAGTTGGCTTGAAAGCTAATCTAGGGTTTAGGCTATTTTACTTTTTCAATACTCTCCTAATTATGAGAGTCTTTCCTAAGTTACAAATATCTTGCATAAATAATTAAATAAATAATTATTGGGATATATTGTATTTATGTGAATCAATCACATTTTAACTTAGGCAGGAATTAAAAGTTACACAAACACTTTAATATGGTAATCAAATATGTTTGGATTAATAGCCATCTTTCCTAGATAAGGAAACATCAAAAACTTGACTAAAAAGGCTTCTAGTCACGTAATTGGGCTTAAGTCCGTGAACCGTTACGAATAGTTCGTGGATTGTTTCCTACTAACGAACTGTAACAATTACAACAACACTTATAATTGTTACTTTAATAAATCACTCATAACTTCATCGTTATAACTCAAAATTGAGTGATTCTTGGCTCGTTGATTTCGTAAGCTCATTCACTATAACATGAGAACCTTTCCAGGGATAAAGGTTACTGTCACAAAAGTCGTGGCTCAAATAACCTCAAGTATATATATACATAAATGTACATTTACCGTCATAGGAATTGTTCCATAGAGTGAGCATTTGTTTCGATAGATTAGAAAGGTAGAATTGAACAAGAATCCAAATGAAATCAATTACCACATACCGTTATTGATGAAGTCCTTTTTGATGTCTTCTTGTAGTCTTCAAACTTCATACTTCAAGGATAGCTTCGATTCTACTTCTTAGACTTAATCTAGTCCAAACTATCTTTAGTATACTAAATCAAAAATGCATTTTGGAAACTAAAATTGGCAACTAATTTGGCATACCAACGCTAGTAGGCTCAACCGAGCAATGCTCTAACAATTCCCCCTTTTTCAATTTTAGTGACAAAACCATTTTACATATGGATTTTACTTGTTAAAAGCATTACAGCTCCAAAATCCGACATGCTTGATTTCCTTGGTTCTTCAACTATACGTGTGTTCATCATGTACTTGTTGAAGATGCATCATAGTATTATTACACAACATCAAAGTTCAATTGTATCACAACTTTGACAATAATACTACGGTGATATGTATCACTCCACCTCAGTCAATACTTCATCTCACAATGAAAACCACTCCCCCTTACATAATGATCCGTAAACCATATGTATATGTAGTGTGAACTACAAAATAATTCTCCCCCTTTTTGTCAATATAAATTGGCAAAGGTACGAAAATTGTGAGATCATAATGAAATTTTCAAAGAGATTATTCATGACTAAAATAGAACATATCAACTTTACTTTAGATGATATCACATAGTCGAAACTTAGTGACTTCATAAAGGAGTTTATTAAGATACAAGTTAACCCCTACATGTTCCACAACCGCTTCTCACCTCAAAGATATAACAATTAAGCACAAGTTCATTTAAGAACTCTCCCCCATAAAATGTCATTCCCGAAAGAACAACAAGAGTGAACTTTCTCCAGGGAGAAGGATTTTTATATTGGATTTAGAAATCCCACAAGGAGATACGAGCTAAGTACCAATCATTGAAAGTCTCTCATGAGATCGTGTTACTAAAAAATATAACTATCTCATGGTAACAATACACAATATGTAATCATGAAGATCAAGTATTGTGATCATCTTTTCTAAGATACAAACTTGTATAAACAAGAATTGATATGCTTAGAAGGAAGAATAACCTTTTCCACAAGGATTTACTCCAAGAATGGTTACCATAAGTGTATGAAAAAATTTCTTTGACAATAAAAACCAACATCCAATGGCTTTGATCATTGCTTCTAACCTGTTGTACTTAAGAATTTCAATCACAACTCAACTTAGGTAATTAAGAATCATACACGTGGTATTTAGCCATATTCATCTAACACTTCTAGATCAAATGATAATAAAATGAATCTAATGGTGTTACTCATATATTTGTTCAATTGTTTATATTCTCATAAAAGTATACAAGACACAATTGAAGCAAAATCGGTTTTGATTCACTCAAATCAATTCATGAACATTATAGCCACGGTTTGCAAAAGATTGCATTCCTTATTATATAAATGAATTAGTTCATGAACAAACCGATTTTAGAACATAACCTACTCAAGTATGCGAACGCGTACGCATACCTAAGTGGACGGACTAAGTTTGGGTTCGCCAGTACGCGAACTTGTACGCATACCACCATACTCAGTAAAGTCCCGGAACTTGAACCTCATGCCAGTACGCGTACCGGTTTGCGTACTTAGTTCTCGGACCTTTACTAAACCAATCAGTACGCATACGGGTATGCATACCATGGTTCCCGGACTTGGATTACACATATGCAAGTACGTATATTGTGCTTATATCCAATCATGGTTAATGTGTTCTAAACTCTCATTTCAATAATTGAAACATTCTTGGAAGACTGGAATAGCTGTCTTACATAAACTATTAGCTTCGAAACAATTTTCAAGTGATCGAATGATCAATATGAAACATTCCGAGTCTACATCAAATGACTGTCTCACACGAATCATGTAAGAAGTTACCAGGCGATTTTCACATGATCATCTTTTGACTTTCACATGATACCCAAAATAATATGTGCGCCCCAATTCTTTTGCAATCCTCACCGTATTTACAAGGGCTACTTGGTGAGGATGCACTTCCAACACAATCAGGTTGTGTTGAGGTGAACAAAATCTTGCTCACCACAGGTATTCGAAACAAAATCATACATAGACTCTAGGAATTTAACAACTTCCTTGAAACTTTCAATAATTGTTCCATACCTTTTTAAGATGTTATCCCTTGTCGAGCTCTTGTCTGGGAGGTCCTTCTTAATAGCACTCGTTGCTTTATTGATCTTCTTTGGTACCCATTTCTGAGCAGCTTTTGGAGCAACGTATTTCTTTTTCTCCCAAATATAATTATGAAACTTCTTTGGGGGAATACTGGAAGAACTGATATTATGAAATCCAGTTTTTCTCCAGTTTGGAACATCAGATCTTGTCATCTTAACAGAATCGGATCTGGTTTTAGCTCGTTTAAGAAATCTGCAATTCCTTTGCAAGTGACCTGGTTTTCCACAATAAAAACAATGTTTAGTAGAATGGAAAAAGTTATGTTTAGTGTTACCTGAATGTGTATGTGCTTTCTTTGGAACTTGACAGAATTTCCTCTTTTTGTCATCGGCAGTTGGTAGAGATACTTCACTTTTGTCAACCGTGGAGGGTTTTGGTTGAGAAAAATCTTTAGATCTGACAAATTTTACCTCTTTGAAAATACCAGGAGCATCTATTCCTTCATAGCCCAATCCTCATGTATCACGATGAATTCTACATGCTCCCAATATTGAGGTTCATTTATCTGAGCTGCTATTTCTAGAAACTCTCTTTTAAGCTCGAGTTTTCTTCTTCCAACCTTTTGACCTTTTCAAGCGCAATAACTAGATCATTCTTGGATGATTCACATTGAACTTTGAGATCTTCTCGTTCCGAATCAAATAACAAGTTCATCTCAATGTTCTCCAAGTCATCTAGTTTTGCTTGAAGAATAATTTCCCGATCTCGACCTCCGGTAATTTATTCTTTAAGCTTTCGTATTTCGTTGAGATAATCTCTTGCACCAATAGAATCAAGTTGGTCTTGCAAGTCTTTATTCTGACAATGAAGTCTGTCATATTTAACTTTCTCACTGAAAATAGTGCTTTCAGCTTCCGAGAGTTTTTGATGACATTCCTTAAGAATATTATTAGCAACTGTATCTACATGGAACACTTCTTCGTCAGAATCAGAATCAGTATCCGAAAGAGTTTTTCCAGAAGCTAATGCAACCTCGCCTGCGTACTCTTGGTGATCATAATATTCAGTTGCAAGTTTTCCAACACAATCAGGTTGTGTTGAGGTGAACAAAATCTTGCTCACCACAGGTATTCGAAACAAAATCATGCATAGACTCTAGGAATTTAACAACATCCTTGAAACTTTCAATAACTGTTCCATACCTTTTTAAGATATTATCCCTTGTCGAGCTCTAGTCTAGGAGGTCCTTCTTAATAGCACTCGTTGCTTTATTGATCTTCTTTGGTACCCATTTCTGAGCAGCTTTTGGAGCAATGTATTTCTTTTTCTCCCAAATATAATTATGAAACTTCTTGGGGGGAATACTGGAAGAACTAATATTATGAGACTCAGTTTTTCTCCAGTTTGGAACATTAGATCTTGTTATCTTAACATAATCAGATCTGGTTTTATCTCGTTTAAGAAATCTGTAATTCCTTTGCAAGTGACCTGGTTTTCCACAATAAAAACAATGTTTAATGGAATGGAAAAAGTTATGTTTAGTGTTACCAGAATGTGTATGTGCTTGCTTTGGAACTTGACATAATTTCCTCTTTTCGTCATCGACAGTTGGTAGAGATACTTCACTTTTGTCAACCGTGGAGGGTTTTGGTTGAGAAGAATCTTTAGCTCTGACAAATTTTACCTCTTTGAAAATACCGGGAGCGTCTATTCCTTCATAGCCCAATCCTCGTGTATCACGATGAATTCTACATGCTCCCAATATTGAGGTTAATTTATCTGAGTTGCTATTTCTAGACAAACTCTCTTTTAAGCTCTAGTTTTTTTCTTCCAACCTTTTGACCTTTTCAAGCGCAATAACTAGATCATTCTTGGATGATTCACATTGAAATTTGAGATCTTCTCGTTCCGAATCAAATAACAAGTTCATCTCAATGTTCTCCAAGTCATCTAGCTTTGCTTGAAGAATAATTTCCCGATCTCGACCTCCGGTAGTTTCTTCTTTAAGCTTTCGTATTTCGTTGAGATAATCTCTTGCACCAATAGAATCAAGTTGGTCTTGCAAGTCTTTATTCCGACAACGAAGTCTGTCATATTTAACTTTCTCACTGAAAATAGTGCTTTCAGCTTCCGAGAGTTTTTGATGACATTCCTTAAAAACAGTATTAGCAACTGGATCTATATGGAACACTTCTTCGTCAGAATCGGAATCAGTATCCGAAAGAGTTTTTCCAGAAGCTAATGCAACCTCGCATGCGTACTCTTGGTGATCATAATATTCAGGTCCATCATCAAGAGTAGGCAAAGATGTTGCATATGCCGATTGTCTACGGCTCCAGCTACGGCAATCCGAAGAAAAGTGCCCGAAACCACGACAATTAAAGCATTGTACATCATCATTAGGATATGTTGTAACTTTAGAAAATCTCCATTTCCTGTTTCTCAAGAGTTTTCTAAATTGTCGTGGAGTAAAATCGTTAGTATCTGGCGAACCAGATTTATTCTTAGAGGATTCAGAATTGTCCGCTGCTTTAAGAGAATTCACCTCTTTTCCAGACCGGTGTTCATTATCAAAGATCTTTAACTTTACAACAAGAGTATTTCTGGAGAGTGTGGAAAGATCGTTTGCTTCTTCAATGGCATGTTTCTTAGACTCGTATCTTGATGGTAGAGACCTGAGAATTTTGCACACAATAACTTTCTCTGGAATAGTTCTTCCTAACGAATATGAGGAGTTAACTATTTGATAAAGTCTTTGGTTAAACTCATCAAAGGTTTCATCATCAGACATGCGAAGTTTTTCCCAGTCAGATGCAAGGTATTTATTGAAGCCTTGCTTCTTTCTCTGCGACATTCCCTTCAAATAGAGATTCTAAGATATCCCAAGCATCTTTAGACTTATTACACATAGTCATGTGGTTCTGAAGATCTGGGGAAATGGCATGGATGATAGCATTTAATCCGTCGGAATTTTGCTTTGCAGCACTAATCTCGACATCACTATAACTACCAATATCCTTTGCAACAGTTACACTGTCTACTATAACTGTTGGAGGATCATAGCCATTTACAACACGAACCCATGATTGAAAATCACGCGCTTGAAGAAAGGCACACATATCAATTTTCCACCATAAGTAATTTGTGCCATCGAAGGCTGGCGGTACGTTTATAGAGATAACACTTTGTCCATAGAGTCAGATTGCTACAAACACAGACTTATGAGGTCTTAGTGTGTTTTCCTTTTCTGATACCAATTTAAAAAGCGGGGGTCTAACAACCACACCCAATATTTTGTTTGGAAATATGAATGGACTAACTCCAATATACTTTCAAGAGAATCAACTAGACAGTCAGACTCAATCAAGGAAAAGTATATCCAAGAGTTATATCTCTCTCTCAACACAATCAGAGTTAAACAGAAACAAGTCCGTAAGCCTGATTATAGTGTGTGACGGTATCAAACCAATATCTTTTGTTTTTATCACAACCTATTTAAGACCCACCATGTATAAACAATCACTAAAAGAATATTTCAACATTGTGTCCACTTAAAACAGGGTTAGTCCATAGTGGTCTAACAATATGAAAAAGACAAAGTCAAGTGTCCAAGATCAGTCAAGTTTTATCCAACAAACAAGGTTGGATTTAACAATTATAATTCATTAACGTATAACCAGTATTATTTCAATTATATAAAGAAAATATAATGCGGAAAAGAAATAACACATACAACAGAATTTTGTTAACGAGGAAACCGCAAATGCAGAAAAACCCCGGGACCTAGTCCAGAATAAACACACACTGATTATAAGTTGTTACACCAATTTCCTACTACCTATTCGGAGTATATGTAATACCTGCTTCAGCTATATTCAAGCACTTGTAGAACTCCTAGCAGAACACCGATTCTCTTTAGGAATTCTTCTCGTATAACTTCTAGCAAAACACAAATTCTCTTTAGAAGTTATTCCGAAAATCTTCTGGCAGAACAAGGTTCCCTTCAGAAGATACAACAACACAGTTGATACTTTTCGATCTTTTGTTTTCACAAAATACCGAATCGATTTCCCTTTAGATGTAAATCAAGGTTTTGGAAATCTTGTGTTTGTTTTGAGAAAAACAATTACTAGGTAAAAGTAATATCAAAAAAACTTGTAGATTAGGGTTTATTATACTCTTCAAGAAAAGGAAGAGAAACCTAATTATTCTACAACAAGAACAACTAGAATAAATCTAGAGATATCTTGTTTAAAACTTCTTAAGGATTTTTACGAGATACCTTAATCGAAGTTTTCTTTCTAGTTCCGATTTCGACTAACAAGTGTTGGTATACGATCGAGAACTGAAATCTATCAAAACCTAGGGTTTATGATCAACAATTCTTGAATAGTCTTATATCAGAAGAGAAGACCTTAGAATAAACAAGAAGTGAAAAACCTAGATTACAAGTTGTATAATCAATCACGAAGATTAAATCCAACTCGGCTTTGTGGTCCCCAATACAAAGAATCTTATCTCATTCTTGTTCATGAAGAACAGAAGACACGGAAAACAACCTTATGAAGCTTACACCAATTTTCCAAATGGGATAAAAAGGTTTAGCATTCACGAACTCTTTATTTATAGTGAATAAGTTGGCCTGAAAACTAAGCTAGGGTTTAGGCTATTTTCCTTTTTCAAGACTCTCCTAATTATGGGAGTCCTTCCTAAGTTACAAATATCTTGCATAAATAATTATTAACATATATTGTATTTATGTGAATAAATCACATTTTAACTAAGGCAGGAATTAAAAGTTATCACAAACACTTTAATATGGTAACTAAATATGTTTGGATTAATAGCCATCTTTCCTAGATAAGGAAACATCAAAAACTTGACCAAAAAAAGCGTCTAGTCACGTAATTGGGCTCAAGTCCGTGAACCGTTACAAACAGTTTATGGATTGTTTCCTACTAACGAATTGTAACAATTACAACAATACCTATAATTATTACTCTAATAAATCACTTATAACTTCATCGTTATAACTCAGAATTGAGTGATTCTTGGCTCGTTGAATTCGTAAGCTCATTCACTATAACATGCGAACCTTTCCAGGGATAAAGGTTATTGTCACAAAAGTCATGGATCAAATAACCAAGTATACATAAATGTACATTTACCGTCATAGGAATTGTTCCATAGAGTGAGCATTTGGTTCGATAGATTGGAAAGGTAGAATTGAACAAGAATCCAAATGAAATCAATTACCACATACCTTTGTTGATAAAGTCCTTGTTGATGTTTTCTTGAAGTCTTCAATCTTCATCCTTCAAGGATAGCTTCGATTCTACTTCTTAGACTTAATCTAGTCCGAAACTATCTTTAGTATACTAAATCAAGAATGCATTTTGGCAACTAAAATGGACAACTAACTTGACATACCAACGCTAGTGGGTTCAACCGAGAAATGCTCTAACAATATTGATAAGGGATGGTCCATATTAGGAAGAAGCTGAAAATTTGATCCCAGAGTCGATATCTAGAACTGAGTACCTTTATTGGTTCAACACTATTTACAAGCCCAATATTGTTATGCAACCGCAAAAGTCGGGCCGAATGTATTTCCTAGATTTAGGTAGGATGCCACTTGGTGATGAATATCTTCCTTCCCAACCTCCACCAGAGACAGGTGATGCGTTTGCATATCCTAGTCAAGCGGGTTCATAGTTTACTATGACACCATTTTCTTGGGACGTACAAACTCTAGCTATGTATGGAGATATTGTTATTCATCTGAATGATTCTAGTGCACTTGAACGGACCTATCCATACTGGGGGATAGATGTTATACCGGAGCAGTATCAGAACTAGTTGATCGATTATCATATATGATCTACTACATGGATTTCAGAAATTCCACTTGAGTGAGATGCAAAGAGTGAGAGAAACCATGATATTTGAGATGAGTCCAGGATATTCCGGTCATGGTGGTACAAGTCCAGGTCAGGTAGAGGTAAGAGTCCTAGTGTGCGCTCAAGTCCTGGTGGAGAGGTATGAGTCATGGTGGTAGAGGTACAAGATCTGGTGGTAGAGGTATTATTCCGGGAGGATCAAATCATCGAAGTTGTGGAAGTGAAAAAGGAAGTCTGAGAAGTTGTTCTATGCAGAATGTATCAGAAAGTTCTACTCCAAATGAAGTGTTAGATAGTCAAGTAGTACGTAAATGTAATGAAGTCATTGACATGGATACAACTCCTGGAGGTCTGTTTAACCAATTTTTAACTGACGCTATGACTCCTGGTGGTGGCTTGAACATTGAAGAAGTTAGGAAATCTACTCTGTATATCCCAATTGCCTCAACCACATAATCCTTTCAACCATTTCAAAGCTCACTCATTTCAAGATTTGTATCCTCCCCCAAGTGAACCCGTTACTTTTCAAGGTTTTGACGATTCTGAAGAGACTCAAGCACCGAGTCAGTCTCAAACCGACACAATCTCTGATATGTTGAATAGCACTCTTGATCCAGATAGCATGGGCAATTGGATCTTTAATGATCAGGGAGGAAATGGTCAAGGAAGTGAGTAGTTTATGAATGCAGTTTAATATAAATATTTCTAATGTAATCTTTTCATTTTAATCAATGAAAACTATATATAAATTAATGTTCAAATTGTGAAACTAATTTTACATTTCATTAGATTTGAACATTAGATTAACCGTAATTGCATAATACTTAATAAAAATTAAATCCATGCACATGAATCTTGTAGAGTTGATAGCGTTCATCAAGCTTAAACCATCTTTTGTTGTCTTCAACAAATTTGGTATGAGCTCTAATTTTAGTTTATCGATTGACAACCCCGGATGATCCCCTTTTATCACTCACAAAATTTGTGCATACTTTCTCACTTCGTTATTGATGAAGCAATATCTTTCTTGAAGACACTCAGTTGTTATTCTTGAGTTTACATGACTTAACGTCATAAACTTTCGAAACACGATGTCCCATAAATTAAAAGTCACTAAATTGAAATCTCTATCGCTTCAACTCATTTCGAACATCAAATTAGAGAAACATCTTCTTCTCGAGTGAAGCGAGCACTAGCCACTTTGGTGCAGCGAGCTCTAGGAATGTTGAAATGAATTTGAACTTGGGTATTTATACGGAATGAGCTCCTGGCCATTAGATGAGCAACTGTTGAACGATGATCAAACCGACGAGCAATAGCAAAACTAGCGCTGGCGCAGTGCAGACCTATCACTCGCTAGGAATTTCGTCGTGTATGCTTAAGTGGTATATTTGACTCTTGGGTACATACGTTCGCCACTTTGCTATACCCACAGAATAGCCTTAGAAAGTACTTTCATCAAACACTAAATAGTCTGTAGCATAACAAACAACCACTACTGTCATATGCATAGAACAGCATGAAAATCAAGATGGTGTTCCATAGAATCTCCCTTTGATTCTATCAGAGGGTACCTAGATAGTAGTGATACTCATGACATATCCCATGCACCCCAAAACCGTAGGTTTTTCAGACAGCACACAATCCCCTAGAAAAGGTATTGCCTTCCGGTGCATTTTCTGGAGTAAAAACCAAGTCCCTGGAATTTATTTTGATTCATTACAACAAAAATCCAGATCTGGAATAGATTATCACTATTTATATTTGATTTGATATGATATGGAAATGCAAAAAAACAGCTCCAATTCCCTTTGGAAACTTTCCAACAATCGAAATTGTCTTAAAACCGTCTCATTATATGATGCACTGGATTGAGAAAACTAAAACATAACACATAATACTGCTCCAATTACATCCCATTAAAGGCTTGCGAAGACTATTAGCAGTCTTTACCAGTATTTTATCTTCAGTATTCTCTTCATCGGCATGCTCTTTGGACTCACTAACTTGACACTTCCTGTAATGAGGAATCTCCCAACCATCCTACTTTCGTCCTTGTCATTTTGCATGTTGTGACTTCTCTGTATTCCTTTTCTCGTATCTGTAAATGCTTACCGGATTGCAGCGACCACAAAGTGCAATAATATCCCATGTCGTCTATCACTAAAACCTATTTGGTGGATAATCACAATTTCTAGATGGTCAAAACCTGAAAAAAGTTATCAGAAATGAGCAAACAGGAAAAGGAAAAAAAAAATTGCCTCCAGTAATCCAGTTATGCAATTGAAGTTTCAACTATATAAAACGATGATTGTTATAAAGATGGACCAAAAGAAAACTACACATGCGCTTGTAAAAACGTTCATTGATAACATTTATAAAGTTCAAATCACAAAAGGAAAAAACAAACAACAACATAACTAAGTAAAACAAGGTAAGAAAATTCAATCCAGCACAGATGAACTAGGCCATACTAAGAACAACGATAATTCGCATCAAATAGAGGTGCACAAATAAGACAAGGATGGGGGAGGGAGGGAGAGCTGAAAGTAGGAAAGTACGAGAAAAAAAACCCGAGAATCTAGACAAAAGCTTGATGATTATCAAATCGGGAGAACCTGAAAAATCATAATCAACTGATAAAACTTTGAATTTGATTTGTTTTCCACGTGATAAGTTACGTCCACCATAGGATGTTGATTTGATATCAAAGTCTAAACCAGTGTTGAGATGGAAACATTCATTTATCTGTCTATGGAGATTCTAAGCTGTGTATTTTATTTCATTTTACCAAAATTTCTAACAATTTAGTTGAATAATGGTTTTCCCTTCTGAGTTTCAAAAGAAAACCAGGGAGAGACAAAGTTTTCCCTAGAATTAAGGAAGAAAAGAAGCTAGAGAATGAAAGTAATTTGTACAATTTGAATTTTGAAAAGATGTCTTCAAAAACCGGATCTTCCTCACGTAACAGTTTGAAGGTTGAAACAACTTATATTTAGAACAAATTTGAAGGTTGAATACAACTTTCACCTGCTGCTTTTAGACACTATCACTATCAAACAGTTTCGTGTCCCACGTTTAGGAATTTGGTGCATTGAGTTGATAGGCTATCAATCATAGAGAATGAAACAACCCTGTCATAGCTTTGAAAAATCACCGAGTTATTAGTTTCTAATTGTATACTCCCTCCGTTCCTAATTAATAGGTTGGTTTTGTTTTTAGAGAAAATTAAGGAAATTAAGAGAACTAATCATTGAAAGTGGTCCTCATGACACTTGTCAATAAAAGAAGTGAAGTGAAATGGTTCCCATGACACTTGTCAGCAAAAGAAGTAAAGTGAAATGGTCCACATGACACTTGTCATGAAAAGAAAAGTTAAGAAAAGTAATTAGGAAAATTAAAGTAACATTTGACTTTCCTAATTAGGAAACCAACCTATTTTTTTGAAACATTTATTTATAGAAACCAGCCTATTATTTAGGAACGGAGGGAGAACTTAAAAAGCTTAAATGCATCCCAGAAGTTATGAAAATACACAGGTGCAGATGGGACAGAGACTAAGAGTTACTATAACCCAACATCTACCAGCAAAACTTGGATTCAGATAGATTCTAAGTACAATGTAGTAATTTCTCAAGGCAGAGTTTGAGAACTGACCATGAGGATGAAAACTACTGCATTCGACTTTGCTAATTTGTGGCATTGTTCTACATTTGAAATTTTCCAAACTTCCAACTAGACTTTACGCACCTGCATATTTACACCAAAGAAACGTAAACGATGCCCGATACTTAGTATTAATGGCAGCTGGTGCATAAAATAGCTTTTGTAGTGTTTTATGGATTTAATTGTGTTTCTTTTGGTAGTGCTCTGAGCAACCTCGTAGCGAACTGCCCTGTACAAAAAAACAGAACCTCCCGACAGTCAGATTATCAAGAAACCAGTTTTTCTCTGACATAATTTGCTTACGTATAACTTAATGACAAAGATTTTCAAAAGATTTTGGAGATATTTATTTCCTTTTTTGCAGAAAAAAATACCAATTTAGCGCCCAGCGAACTGCATAAATAGCATGACAAAGGGCATAGAACTGCATAAGTTTTCACATACAAAATTAGTAGATTCGAGAAGAATCAAAATCTTAACTCAACAACAAGAAGAAGGAAATCCCATGAAGGGAGTGATGACAATAACAAAGTAAAATGATATGAAATAAGAACTAATAAAACTATCATCACTTGGCATATGAAAGTTTTCAATTCCTATTCCATCAGCCCCACCAAATTAAGCTGGAGAGACAAAATTCAAACATTTTTTACAAAATAGAAGCGGAATATATCAACCACACTACCAGTTATCCTATTCTCTTAGTGTAATTCATCTCTAAATTCACAGACCCTTATCAACTTTCTGATTTCAGTTATACTACTATGATATTGTACCAATTATCCTTCTGATCTCAATTCTCTTAGTTTTAAACATCTCTAAATTCACAACCCTTCATTCTTCAACCTTAACTTTCTGATTTCAGTTATACTACCATTGACATCGTACCAATTATTCTCTAATCTCAATTCTCTTAGTTTTAATCACCTTTAAACTCACAGACCCTTCATTCTTCAACCTTGAATCAATTTTTTGATTTCAGTTATCTGAGATTTAATCTCTTCTAAGTTGAGATTAACAACACCCTCCTCCATTGATACCTTAGACTTGATCAGGTCTACAAATTTGTCTGTTAATGAGATTTTTTCATCAGTTAACATTTTCTTTCATTTATAACCTTTTTAAACATTATAATTAGTAAGTCCAGATCTTCTCCAACCTGTTCAGCTTCACTTTTTGCTATGACCACAATGCCTTCATGAGATACAGATTTATCAGCAAAACTCTCCTTACCAATCGATTCATTGAGCTAAGCAGATTGTTCAGATTCACCTTTCTCAATACCTTCAACAGAGAGTTTGGTGGTGCTTTCAAGAGATAAAGAATCATCATTATCAGGAAAACTCTCCTTACCAACCGATCCACTGAGCTCATCAGATTGTTCAGATCCACCTTTCTCAATACCTTCAACAGAGAGTTTGGTGGTGCTATCAAGAGATAAAGAATCATCATCAACAAAACTATCTTTAACAACCGATTCTCTGAGTTCCACAACTTGTTCAAAGAGCTTGATGTGTGATCTCCATAATAGCACAAAGAGAAGTGAGAGAAAGATTGAAACACTCAAAAATATAAAAAGTAAAAACTACATTGATAATCTTTCAGCATACTGTACAATAGAAAACTAACCTTTATATAGGCAGTAACTCAAACCCTAGAATACTCTCATTATCCCATTACTAACAAAATCCTAATTTGTAGTAATTAAGTCACACATTTAAATGTGTTTAGTATTTTCCTAAATGCTAGGACATTTAACAAACAATTATTCCAATTTCAAAATATTCAAAGATCAAACAGAGTTATCCTAAATCTACTATTTGAATTATAATTCCAACTCCCTCCCGTAATTCAAATATTCTTCTTAAAATTTTATTATCTATCATCATTACCATGACTTAAAAATCATCAAGCATCACCATCATTATCAACAACATCTTTAATAGTTTCCCATCTTCATTGGTATCATCATTGTTAGTAGATCAACCTCAGCATCATTTCAACCAACCCAACATATTATGCAAATCGATAATTTGCATCTTCATCATCATCATATCATAACATTTTTCTTCATCACAACAATCTTTTTTTTTCCTCTCAAAATCAATTTTTGCACTCACAATAAACAAAAATGAGAACCCCTTTTTTCATATCAATTTTCCTTCTGAAAATCACCCTTTTTTCACTAGATAAATCAAATCATTATTTTTTTAAACAAACTTTCTTACAACTCTCCCTTAACTCAACTCTTTTCCCCAACTCTGATACCATGTGTGATTTCCACAATAGCACAGAGAGGAGTGAGAGAAAGATTGAAACACTCAAAAATATAAAAAGTAAAAACTACATTGATAATCTTCCAGCATACTTTACAATAGAAAACTAACCTTTATATAGGCAGTAACTCAAACCCTAGAATACTCTCATTATCCCATTACTAACAAAGTCCTAATTTGTAGTAATTAAGTCACGCATTTAAATGTGTTTAGTATTTATCTAAAGACTAGGACACTTAACAAACAACTATTCAAATTTCAAAATATTAAAATATCAAACAGAGTTGTCCTAAATCTACTATTTGAATTATAATTCCAACACCCCCCCCGTAATTCAAATATTCTTCTTATTCTTCTTAAAATTTTATTATCTATCATCATTACCATGACTTAGAAAACATCAAGCATCACCATCATTAACATCATCATTATCAACAACATCTTTAATAGTTTTCCATCTTCATTTGTATCATCATTGTTAGTAGATCAACCTCAGCATCATTTCAACCAACCCAACATATTATGCAAATCGATAATCTGCATCTTCATCATCATCATATCATAACATTTTTCTTCATTACAACAATCTTTTTTTTTCCTCTCAAAATCAATCTTTGCACTCACAATAAACAAAAATGAGAACCCCTTTTTTCATATCAATTTTCCTTCTGAAAATCACCCTTTTTTCACTAGATAAATCAAATCATTATTTTCTTAAACAAACTTTCTTACAACTCTCCCTCAACTCAACTATTTGCCCTAGCTCTGATACCATGTGTGATTTCCACAATAGCACAGAGAGGAGTGAGAGAAAGATTGAAACACTCAAAAATTCTCCATAGTAACCGATCCGATGAGTTCAACAACTTGACCTTTTTTAATACCTTCACGAAACTTGGTGGTGCCCTTAAGAGATACGGAACCATCAGCAACAAAATTCTCTTTAGCAACCGATCCAATGAGGTCAACCACTTGAATTTTTTCTATTACCTCACTGCATTGAAGCTTGGTGGCGTCTTCCACATATACAGATTCTCCAGACTCAAAAATCTCATCCTCTGTTAACCAATTACCGAAATCCATGAAAGTGTAATCCCCGAAAGTGTAATCATCTAAACCTTGGGTTGGCAATTCAACGACGTCCTGGTTCACGTCTACAAGGTTAAAAGGCTGAAGCGCAATTTCATTTGGCCCATTATCCACTTGTTTAAGGTCAAGGAAATAATCGTCATATTTTTTCTGAGACCTGGCAGAATACCATGGTTCTAAAAAATAATCGTTGAAGAAACTTCCCCAATAGAGTTCTGGCGGATCAGAAATTTCAGATGGTATCGGAGGTTGCATTAGATTGACTGGGCCGGGTTAGGGATTTTGAAAATCTGATGGTTCAAACAGGGGTGGCGAGTCCAAATCCGAGTGCGATTCCATCTTGAAATGACAAAATAACATTAAAAATCAATCTTACCGTAGATAAATATACACAGATCTACATCTATGAACATCTATGAAAAGAGATTATGCATAACTGAAGTAAACCAGATTCATTATGTGATACAATCAAAAACTACTAGATTTAATCAAAACAACTCAAGATAATTAGTAGAGATTTTCCATTAACTCAAACACACGAAACTAAAATAGTGATAAACAACTGAGAATTCTACTTGATAACGATGAATCGGATGATCAAAAACCAGATCCAATTGAATTCAAAAAAATACAGATCCATATTTATCTAAAAGAGATCTCATTACAAAATAGATTTTGTGCCTATGATTCAAAAACTAGATGCGATTCAATCAAACAAATCTAAATGATTAACTAAGATTCAATCAACTCAACAACATAAGTCTAAAATAAGTGATTTCAAATTTCAAAACCAAAACAGTTATTCTTGTTTATGATCAAAAACGAGTTCTGATTTAATCAAGATAAACTCAAAATGTATCAACAAAGAGTTTTCTATCAACAAAAAAGCACAAACTGAGATTTGATGAACAATTTACCTTATTACTGCTGATATCCTCTGCTACGGCTGTCCGAACTCCAGGCGAAATTCTTTTAAGTAGTGTTTGAACACCGCTTATATTTATGTGGAGTGAGAAAATAAAAGGTTTGATTACCTAAAATACCCTTTCGCCAAACATTATTTTGGCGAGAAACTTTTTTGGTGGGAATTTCAAATTCTTAGTTCTAGGGAAATTTTTTTCGACCTCTTAATGTTGCTTTTCCCAGTATCAGTGTAATTCATTTCATTAATTTGAATATTAACGATATAATAATTAGTCTACTACTAATAAGTGTGCATTCAACTATAGATTAACAAAAATATGGCCCATTGACCCCCCAATAACATTGTCATGACAAGCTATCTATAAAGTTTGCATGCCGGCGTTTTGTTGATACAATCAAATGGTTTTCGGCTCTTTCCTGAATCAGGCTAGAAATGACTTCCTGGTAATAAATTTTTCAAAAGTTTTTGGTCTCATTTTGTTTTGTTTTTTAAAGTAGAACGATATAAAATTGTAACAATGTAGTTTTGCGAACTCAACAACTCACCGTTTTGAATTACAAATGAATATTTATGTAAAATGATGCTTGAAAAAAACATTTATGTAAAATTAGATTATTCCAGAAATGCAAGAGATATACTACTAGTACTGAGTGAAATTTCTAAAACTAATGCTTCTTTCAAAAAAAGCAAAATAAAAAAAACGCGTACCGTATAAAATACAATAGTGAATTGTGAGACCGAGGAAAAGTGCCAAAAACGGAACTTGTTCAGAGCAAGGACTATGGGATAGACTATTTTAGAGTCTATCCCTATCAAAGTGAAAGAGAGTTTAAGTGAAGGAGTACAATCCTGACCGTGCGATAGAGTATTAATAAGTCGATACGGTAAACAAATGTCCGTTTGAAAGAGAAAAAGAAGGGAGGTTGTATGGACAAGATTTTTTTGGTGAGTCGGACCGAGTCGTGCTCTGCAACTAGGCGATCGAAACAGAGATTTTTCTCAACATTTTTTCTCGTTTTCTGAGCTTCGTCGTCATTAATTCAGGTGATAATTTTGATTCAGGTGTTAGTTAGAGTAATTTCATAACCGTTTGTTTCAAGTGAAGAACAATATTATGTCTTAAAACTGAAATCGATGGAGGAATGCTCAAATTCTCGATCAGAATCTGAGATTTCAAAAAAAATTGGATCAGAAAATAATTTTGTTCCAATGACTTTTAGTCCATCAGTATTCATTCCTGATGAGATTATTGATGAAAGTGTTAATGAATGGAGGTTTAGTTTGATTGGAAGACTGGATTTTGTGAAATTGAAGATTTCAGTTGCAGAAGCAATTTTAAGGAAGCAATGGACTCTTACAAGTAAATGTCAATTTATTCCTATTGGTAAAGGTTTCTTTATTATCAAACTAGAGAATAAGGTGGATATGAAATTTGTTTATGAGGGTTTCTGGGAGGTTGAATCTCAATACCTGAAACTTCGATACTGGGAACGTGATTTTAAACCAGAATAACAAAAATCTTCAAGTGCTTTTGTATGGATGTTATTTCCTGGTCTTAGTATTGAATATTGGAAAGAAGACATTCTTGTGTCCATGGGTAGAGCTATTGGTAGACCAATTCGTCTAGATCCTACAACTTTGAAAAAAGAAATTAGATATTATGCTTTAGGTGGAAATTGATCTTTCTAATGAAATTCCAAATAAGGTAGTAGCTGAATCGAAGTATTGTAAATTTGAGCAAGAAATTAGAGTATCTAAATTACCTAAGTTTTTTAGTAAGTGCAAAATTGTGGGTCACTTGGTAACAGAGTGCAGAGTAGCAAGGAAAGAACAGAACCAAGGAGTGAAAACTAATAATGTGCATAAACTTCAATGGAGGTACACTCCAAAAAGAGTCACAATGCAAAGCTCATGTGGATTTGATATAATGCTTTCCTTCAAATAGTTTGGAGTCAGGAAAAGATTGTAATGTTGAAGAAGTGGATGCAATAGTTCCTCCTATTATGAGTATTACTCCTCCAATTTATAAGGAGAAAGGATTTACTGGTCTTCCGGAGTCACCTAATGAATTTCCTTCTTTATCTGTGGGTAAAATTATTCATGTGGGTGCAAGTGTGCAGAATTTACATTCAGTTATTGAAATACCATCTAGTGAAACAGTTCTAGAGAAAGTTAACAGTATATCTACTGAGCCTGTGACAGTATCAGTGACCAACAATGTCTCAACTGAGATATTAACAACTCAAGTTCTATCAACTATAAACACAGAGGTAAAAAATTCAGATGGCTGGAAGGAAGTTTCTGGTACTAATACCAATTTAAGAAAAGTGAACAACAATTCTAATTCAGGTAAAGGTTTTGCTTCTCCAAGTAAATTTCAAGCATTAATTGAGGTTGCTGAAAAACAAGATCATATTTTTCTAAGGTAATTAGCAAACCTGTTAAAGGGAAAAATACTAAAGGTGTTCCTAATGTTATAACTAGAAAGCAAGCTAGTACTTCATTTAAATCAAATGTTAGTGTGGGAGGTACTAGTACCTCTCAATTAACTCACTCTCAATGAAAGTGCTATATTGGAATATCAGAGGTTTGAAAAGAATTCAAGCCAAATATAAACTGAGAAATTTAGTAAAAAAATTTAGTCCTTCATTATTATGGGTAGCTCAACCTAAAATTAAAGTATCTAGTAGTGGAATTAAGAATTTGAATCTAGCTGGGATGAGTAAAATGATTATACATAATTCTAGTGATACTGCAAAAGGTAATATTTGGCTTTTTTGGAATTCTTCTTTATCTAGACCAGTAGTGGTTTCATCTTCAAGTCAAGCCATTATTGTTAAAGTTGGAGATGTTCTGGTTACTGGAATTCATGCAGCATGTCTCACTGTGGACAGAAGAGACTTATGGGAACAGTTGATAGATATTAGTCAAATGAATTACCTATGGATGATAATTGGGGATTTTAATGTTGTGTTGAGTTATGATGAAAAATTTGGAGGTAGAAGACCACTTAGAGTATCAATGCAGGATTTCAGAGACCGTTTAGAGTCTTGCAATTTAATTCAAGCCACAAGAACTGGAATCAAATTTTCTTGGTGCAATAATAGAGTTGGTAAAAAAAGAATTTTATGTGATCTTGAAAAAGCCTTTTATAACCTTAAATGGTTGGAAAAATTTGATGGTTGATCATATAAAGTGGGTGTAATAGGTACATCAGATCATGGTCCATTATTTGAATCTGTTGTGAGTACTTGTAAACCTGTGAATGCCCCTTTCAGATATCAACCTATTTGGACTTCTCATCCTGGTTTTCTTGAAGTAATTAAGGATGCATGGAATGAAGCAATATCAGGTAATCCAGCTTTTTTTATGATTAAATTAAAAAGATTAAAACAAATTTTGAAGAAGTGGAACTGGGAGGTTTTTGGTGATCTCAGACTCAAAGTAAAGAATACTGAAGATGAGGTACTTGTAGCCTCTTTGTTATCAGATGCAGATCCTGAAAATGTTGAATTACTAAATAAATTGGTCACAGCAAGGGGAAGACATGAAATTGCTTCTCAGCAATATAATGAATTAATGAGAGCTAAGGCTAGAGTAAAATGGATAAAGGAATGTGGTGATAATATATCATTCTTTCATGCATCTATTGAAATAAGGCAAACTCAGAATAATATTACTGAACTGGAAAGTACAGAGGGCAATGTAGTTACAAAACAAGTTCAAATTGCAAATATTTTGGTGGAACATTATAAAAAGAAATTTGAATATCAGAAAGTGACAATCCATGAGGAGATAATGGAGGCAATTCCTAAAATTCTAAATGATGAAGACAACAAAATTCTTGATGTTGTTCCCACTGCAATGGAGATTAAAGAAGCAGTTTTTGGTATGAATGAAAATAGTGCTCCTGAGCCAGATGGATTTCCTGGCAGTTTCTAAAAATTTGCATGGGATATTATTGGTGCAGAGTTAATTGAAGGAATTGAATACTGTTGGAATCACAGATTTATCCCTAAGGCTTAAATTCCAACTTTTTATTTCTACTTCCTAAAATTCAGGGTGCAAGAAGAGCAGAGCAATTTAGACCTATTGGTTTATCAAATTTTATCTTCAAAATATTCACCATAATTATTACTACTAGAGTAAGTACTATGATTGAGAGATTAATTTCTACTCAACAAGGTGCATTTATTAAGGGGAGGAATATTCATGATAAAATTATGTTAGCTTCTGAAATGATTAATGAACTGACCATTAAGAGAAGAGGTGGAAATGTTGGACTTAAGCTGGATATAACTCAAGCATATGACTCTTTAAGTTCGGATTTCTTGTTTGAAGTGCTTAGAAGATTTGGATTCTCTGAAATTGGCATTAGTTGGATTAGGAAAATATTTGAATCTGCAATGATCTCTATGCTTGTCGATGGTGGTCCATGTGGTTTTTTTGGTGTTGGAAGGGGCCTCAGACAAGGTGATCCATTATCACCCATCTTATTCATTCTTGCAGAGGAAGTTCTTAGCAGAAATTTATCAAAAATGGTGCAGGAGGGCAAGATACAAGCAATAGTAAATAGAGGTAATTGTCAGCCTTCACACTTAATGTTTGTTGATGATATTTTTATATTCTGCAATGGCCACAAAAAATCATTGGATAATTTGATGAACTTATTAAGCAAATATCAACTTTCATATGGACAAATTGTGAATAGGAACAAGAGTAAATGTTTTTTGGTGGAGTTTCAAATGCAAGAAGAAATGGGATAGCTGAATATCTGCAAATGGGACTATCAGAGTTACCTGATACTTACTTGGGGGTTATTTTAAATCCTGGTAGAGTAAAATCATATCAAGTGTGGGGAATGGTGGAATTAATGCAGAAGATGTTAGCTGGATGGATGGGTAAGTTATTAGCTTTCTATGCAAGATTAACTTTGGTAAAACATGTGCTATGCAGTATTCCCATATATAATATGGCAGTCTACAAATGTCCTAAAACTGTCATAAAGGAATGTGAGAAAACTATCAGGAATTTCTTATGGTCTAGAGATCCTTCTGTTAAGAAATTAGTCACTGTTAAATGGGATGAAGTAAATGCTCCAATAAGTGAAGGTGGCTTAGGACTAAGGAGATTGTAAGTGATTAATAAAGCTCTGCTAATGAAATTATTGTGGAAAATTGAAACAGAGGAGGTGGAGTGGACTCAGTTCATGAGAGCAAAAGATGGATTGTTGGTGATGGAAAAATAATATAAGTGTGGAAAGATAAATGGATCAAGGAATATGCTTTACTTGAGAGGCATGCAGAAGATCATTATGTCCAGATGAATATGGATTTAAAGGTAGCTAACCTAATTGTGGATGGTGTATGGAAAATACCTGAGCAAATGTTCAATTTTTTTGAGAGAAATGAATTACCAGCAATTGGTGGTGGCTCTGACAAGCTGATATGGGAGAAGGACTTAAATGGAAAATTCTCTGTTGCCAATGCAACTCAGCAGATAAGGAATAAATATCCTATGATATCTTGGACAAAGAAAATCTGGAATCCATGTGTACACCCTTATACATCTACAAATCTATGTAAAATCTTGAGAGGAGCTTATGCCACTGAGGAAACTGTGTTTGTACCATAAGTAAAAATACCACTTAATAGGTCAAATTGATACTTGAATCATGTTTTGGTCCTCATCCAAGCCCACTAACCAGTCAACCAAGGCAGCCCACCGATCCGCACGGACCGGTCAATGGTCAAAGTCGGTCAACTATCAAAGTCAACTTAGGTCAAGGTCGATGGTCAAAGTCGGTCAACTATCAAAGTCAACTTAGGTCAAGGTCAATGGTCAAAGTCGGTCAACTATCAAAGTCAACTTCCGGTCAAGGTCATGGTCAACGGTCGGTCAATAAGTCCAAGGTCAACCGTCGGTCAACTATCGAAGTCGATCGCACCTAGCCAATTTTCGGTCTTGTAGCCAAAGCAAAGCGCAAAACCAATTCCCAGCTAAAAACTCAACCACGCCCGACCCGGCCTCCATCCACACTTGCCCGACCATCATGCATGTCAACCATCAAGCCAGTCCCTACCCATGCAGTCAGCTGTTCAGCCAGCAACTGTCCACCAATACTGCCAGCCATCATTTATGCATAATTGAATTCCAACAGTTTCATCCATTGAATTCCATGCAGTACTAAAGGCAGCAGTTTCAGTCATGCAGTACTAAAGGCAGCAGTTTCATACATGCAGAATTAACTCCAGCTTTTTCATACAAAATTGATGATGGTGGCTTGAATGAGCAGTTAATGTAATTTATGTTATATTTAGATATGAAACTGTATAAATAGAGGAGAGCAGAAATCAGGGAGGAGGAGGCGAAGAGAGAGGGAGAGAAAAACATATTTTGTAATAGAAAAATCAATAAAACATTTCTCCCCAAGGGGATTCATCCGTGGACGTAGGCAAGCCATGCCGAACCACATAAAACCTGTGTTCATCTTTGTCTCTTTATTTGCTTTCCAATCCGTCTCCAAACCCCAATACTCACCAAAACTATCCATTCATCGTGTTTCGTGCCCAAAGGTAATTTTGGGTACAAACATTGGCTGCAAACTAAGGGAAACGAGAAAAGGAATCGTATTCTCCCATTGAGAAAAGTTGTACAAAATGCTTCAAAATCGCTTAGTGAAAAGTTGTTTGAACGTCGTGAAAAATCAATGGTTGCGATCCAGTGACCGCAGTTGTTGTAATTGATTTGATTACAATGGTTGCGATCAATTGACCGCATTTCTTGTAACCAAGTTTGATTACAATGGTTGCGGTCCGGTGACCATGATGCTGCGACCATATAATCGCACATCTGCGATCCGGCTGATCACAAGTAGCTGCTGAACATGTAATCGCGAGATATTACGGTCAAGATGATCGCAATCACTGCAATCCAGTTCATCGTTCGAGATCTCGCTAAAACTATTACCTTTAGAATCTACAAAAAGCTTGCATCACTACAAAGACTCGACTCATCGAAAAGTTCGCTAAGATTGCCACCGGGATGTTCGATCCGCAAAGTATATTCAAGTCCAAAGTTGGAAAAATTTGCTTCCCAAATAACGTAGTGTCTCGTGTTCGAGTTTGTAAATCGTCAAAATCACTCTTGTCATGATCGCTAGGTTATCAAAGTCGCCTACATCTCAAGGTGCTTGAATACCCCAGGAAAACCTCGAGAAAAAAACATCTCAAAAAATTCCGAAAAGGGCCACAAAAGTGCGGCAAAACCATGGTGAAAGGTCCAGTGAGAAAGCGACAACTTGATCCACTGGAACCGTTACAAAGGAAATGAAAAAATGTAAAACTGTTACAAAAGTTCAAAAGCAATGGCAACAGTCCAGCAGAAACCGTTGCGAAAAGTTCTCATAAAAAAAAAACAAAAAAAAAATCAGTGAAGCCTGCGGCCTCAGCCGGCGGCCATACTCACCCACTTCTGAGGGTGTCCTTCACCCACGTTGAATAGCCTCACCCACTTCCGTAAGTGTTGGTCACCCACGTTCAGTTGCGTCACCCACATCCGGAGGTTTCGTTCACCCACGTTACCCTTTATTCACCCACTTCTACCAAGTTTCACCCATGTTAGCTGTTCTGTTCACCCTCGTTAGTGATCTGTCACCCACTTCATATTTTTGTTCACCCACGTCATCTGCCACGTGGGGGCGTTTCGGCCTAGTCAGCATGCCAGATCAGCAATGAGAGGTCCAGTCAACACGCCACGTCAGCAAACCCTTGCCCAGTCTGCGTACCACGTCAGCAAGCGAGGTCCAGCCACCATAACACGTCAGCCGCCACGTCATCAAACTGGTCCAGTCAGCATGCCACGTCAGCGGCCACGTCAGCAACAACGCTTACCACGTCATCAATTACGCCTCGTCAGCGACAGTCATGTCCAGTCATCAGTGCCACGTCAGCCACGGCACGCATGCTTTTTGGGATCTTGTTTCGTCAATAACTTCTTCGTTTTAAGTCCGAATTGAGTGATTTTTGGCTCGTTGGAATCACCATTCAATTTTCTACAATATGGAGGAGAAAACTCTTGAGTTTGAAAAATTTATTTTTGGGGTTCCGAAGCGGCACATCAACCACTATCAAGTGAAAACTACCTGTCATATTCAATGTTCGGGAATGCTATTGCGTCGAGTTTCTACCCACAAAACGCCTGTGTGCAAGTTTGCAGCTGATCACAGCTGCTGAAATACAGTTCCGTGGAAACTGTCTTCGATCCAGCTTGGACTTAATTGGTGCATTCCAGTCCCACAAATAAATCAATTACTAAGTCGAGACGAGACGCTAAGGCAACTATACTAATCATCGTCGCTGGAAAACACCGACATAGCCAGTGGGCATCCTAATCACTTCGTAAGCGAAGTCACAGTAACATTTTCAATAAGGTAAGTATACAATTTACATATTTTTGCATCTTTTCATATATTCATGCATACTTTTGTTCAGTAAGACACCTTTAAGGTGGCAAGCATCTTCTCACGAGGGGATGCACACATTTCAATCCCGCGCGCATCCGGAATAGTGGGATTGGCCCCGCGCGAATTCCGGAGCAGCGGAACATATTCAAAATCCCATGCGCGAGCAAAATGCGACAAGGCAGTGCACCCTTGTGCAAGCATTGAGCAGCATGACAATTACTATCTTCCGAGGGCAAGTTGCATAACACTTCAATGTGACCAAGTAGCACTTGGGGGCAAGATATGTAACACCTCAGGATATGAAATAACTCTTTTGGGGCAAGCTGTGTAACACTTCATACACTTGGGGGCGGAGTTACATAGCACCTAATCGCAATGCGGGATTAAGCTTAAAGCCGAAACTTCAGGTAACCCAAACTTCTTAATCCCGCAACGAGTTGCGGGATTAAGAGAAAGATGTACGCCCTAATATTTTTGCGCAATTTTTACAATCAAGTAATGTTAAAGCCGTTATAGTTATGCTTTGATTGAATTATTGTACTCGATTCAAAAGCAAGCGGCCTTTCGGTTGGACGCGACCGATGCGGTCGATTTTACCTATGAATTACGTACTCAGTTGCTGGACGCAACGATCTTTGTCTAGTTTTATTTGTAACGGTTACACCTAGGTTTATCGAATCTGTTGAAGTCAAGTCCCTCGTGACTGCTGTGATCAAGCTGATCGAAAGCTACCGCAGTCCGACTTCATTTGTATTCTGCAGTCGGTGATCGCAGCCCGCTCTTTAATCGTGTTCGCCGCTGCTGCGCATCAGCTAATCGAAGCTGCTGCAGTCGGCTCCACTCTTCGATATCTGGGTCCAGCTGCCCGCGGGGCTCTGCAGGTGTTTCTAGTTGTTGCTACGATCCGGCCAGATCGAAAGCTGCTGCAGATTCAACTTTGCCTCGTCTCTGCTGCATTTGGTGATCAAAGCGATGCGATCCGGCTCTGTTCGCAACACTTGTAGTCGGTGATCGCAGTTGCTTTGCTGATCGCGGTTTGCTGCATTCTTCTTCGCGATCCAGTTGATCGAAGTCGTGCGATCGGCTCTGATTCGCAACACTGCGATCGGTGATCGCAGTGCTATCTGCGGTGCGATTTTGCTTGCGCGCACTGCGGTCCGGTGATCGCATTGCTTCGCAATGCTCGATCTTCTGCTGCGACCGGTGATCGGAAGGCGATGCGGTCGGCTCTGTTCGCAACTCCTGCGATCCGGTGATCGCGAGTTCTCTGCGGTCGCGATTTGCTTCGTTAGTCTTGCATTCCGGTGATCGAAAGGCGATGCGATCGGCTCCGATTCGCAACACTGCGATCGGTGATCGCAGTACTTTGCGAAGCGATTTGCTACGTCGCTCCTGCCGATCGGTGATCGCAGTGCTGCAATGCTCGATCTTCTTGCAGACCGGTGATCGAAAGCCGATGATCGGCTACTGTTCGCAACTCCTGCGATCCCGGTGACCAAAAAGCTGCTGCGATTGCCTTGCTAAATCGGCCGATGCATTCTAAGCGATCAAAGCATTTACGATGCGGTTTTACTCGTTTCTGCTGCAGCCGGTGATGGAAGCTACTGCAAACCATTTTTGCTCAATGTCAGCATTACCGGTTTGCTCATTCCGTAAAGACGGTTTTCAGGGCTATCGCAGACAAGTCCAACGCAACTACCACGGTTCAATTTTACATCGGGAGCATCACGCTCAGTTAGGGCTTGATTCTTCAGCCTTCGGTCCCGATTTTGCATACGACAATGGTTCATACTCAATTGTTTCCCGCCGAACACAATAGCCTCACTTGGGGGCGACTTGATCACAATCAACGAAGGCGGTTCTATTTACGCTTCAGCAACAAAAATTTACTCATGGGGGCGTCTTGATTTCCGCAAACAAACAAAGGAAGTTCGCCGATCACCTCAACATCAATAGTCCTCACGTAGGGGCGAGTTTTATCATTGACTAAGGAACACGAAATTTTTTCTTAACCCCCAACAAGTTGGAGGTTAAGAGGGGGCGATGTTTGTACCATAAGTAAAAATACCACTTAATGGGTCAAATTGATACTTGAATCATGTTTTGGTCCTCATCCAAGCCCACTAACTGATCAACCAAAGCGACCCACCCAAACTGCACGGACTGGTCAATGGTCAAAGTCGGTCAACTATCAAAGTCAACTTCCGGTCAAGGTCGATGGTCAAAGTCGGTCAACTATCAAAGTCAACTTCCGGTCAAGGTCAATGGTCAAAGTCGGTCAACTATCAAAGTCAACTTCCGGTCAAGGTCATGGTCAACGGTCGGTCAACCGTCAAGGTCAACCGTCGGTCAACTATCGAAGTCGATCGCACCCCTAGCCAATTTTCGGTCTCAGAGCAAGAAAGCCGCAAAACCAATTCAAATAAAAAACTCAACCACGCCGCGAACCGACCTCCATCCACCGCCACCATCATGCATGTCAACCATCAAGCCAGTCCCTACCCATGCGGCCACTGTTCACCTCAAACAAGTGTCCACCAATACTGCTACCATCATTTATGCGTAATTGAATTCCAACAGATTTCATCCATTGAATTCCATGCAAGATACTAAAGCGTGATTTCAAATCATGCAAGACTAAAGGCAAGTGATTTCATACATGCAGAATTAACTCCAGCTGTTTCATACAAAATTGATGATGGTGGCTTGAATGAGCAGTTAATGTAATTTATGTTATATTTAGATATGAAATTGTATAAATAGAGGAGAGCAGAAATCAGGGAGGAGGAGGCGAAGAGGAGAGGAGAGAAAAACATATTTTGTAATAGAAAAATCAATAAAACATTTCTCCCCAAGGGGATTCATCCGTGGACGTAGGAAAGCCATGCCAAACCACGTAAAACCTGTGTTCATCTTTGTCTCTTTATTTGCTTTCCAATCCGTCTCCAAACCCCAATACTCACCAAAACTATCCATTCATCGTGTTTCGTGCCCAAAGGTAATTTTGGGTACAAACAAACTGTAAGGAAAAAAGGTTTTCTGACAGTTTCAAAATGCTATTCATGTGGCAATGCACATGACACAATGGATCATATATTATGGGAGTGTACTTTTAGCACAAAGATTTGGCATTGGCTGGGAGGAATCTTCTGTTTTTTAAATCCTTCATCATTTGAGGATGTCTTGAAATTTGTTAAGGTAAAAGTGGTGCAATCCAATAAGTATGGTATATCTGTGCATTTAATGTGATGGTTGAACTCTGGCATACAAGAAATAAGAAGATATATGAGAGTGAAGAGCCTAACTTTGAAAAGTTCAAACAGAGAATTTTGTCTTACACAAGGGAATGCGGAATAATAATTAAAGGTTCCAAATGGGGGAATATGTATGACCTTCAAATTTTACTTCATTTTGGAATTACAGGAATTAAAACACACATGACTGATGTAAAACAATGTTTCATCAAATTGCATGTAAGAGGACAAGTTCTCATATGATGTGATGGAGCATCAAAGGGTAACCCTGGAAATGCAGGACTGGGATTTGTGGCAAGGAATGACAAGGGTGGATGCCTGGGAGCAGCTTCTGGAGGTTTGGGGATTGCTACAAGTTATATGACTGAGGTAATGGCTTTGGTGGTAACTAGTGAATGGGCTGTGAAGAAAAGGTATGAGAATGTATGTTTCAGTCTTGACTCCGAAACAGTTTTGTTAGCTTTCAGCAATGGTATAATACCCTGGATTGTTGTGAATAGATAGAACAATATTAGAAAACATATATCCATTATCACATTCACTCACTCATATAGGGAGATAAATTTTTCTGCTGACAAAATGGCTAAACAGGGTGTGCTTCTTGCAAGAGGAATAGTTATCTATTATGAGGACAAGCCAGCTTTTCTGAATCATTTGGAGAGTGAAGATGGTATTTACTTTAGGTTAAGTTCTTGAAAAATGATGTATTGATGTTTGCCTGGTCTGCTCTGTTTAGCTCTTTCCTTTCTGTGTAGTATGCCTTGCTGTATGTTACAGCTTGTTAGAGCATTGCTCGGTCGAACTCGCATGCATTGCTATGTCAAGCATGTTTGTCAATATAAGTGATCAAAACTATAAGTCTTGATTTCTAGCCTATTATAGCTAAAGGTATCGGACTAGGATAAAAAGTGTAGTTGAGCTCAAGACTCCATGGCAATCATCATACAAGATGAAAGACTACTCTAGGAACTGGTGGAACTTCATCGACTAAAAGGTATGTGGAGACTTGAACTTATCTGTCACTCAAAAGTCTATTTACTCCATCTCCTATTCTTGAGACAAAAGTCGTTTTAATATATAGACTTTCATTATACACATTTGCTATTTCGAGCCGAGTTTAACTCGCCTATCTATTTCTCGAAATATGTGTTGGTAAGCTTTCGCTTTAGCCAAATTCATCTTTACCTAGTGACTAATGTCATGTTATGTTTCAATCACTTTGAAAATTGCTCTGACGAAAAATGGTTTGTGAATAACGGCTATATAACGTCCTCTGAGAATGTTTCAATGATTGAAATAAGAGTTTAAATTACATAACCATTGGTAGGATATAAGCATTGTTGTGGAAACACATATATGTATAAGTCCTTATTCCTTGAACCAAAGTTTGCGAACTTTGTTGATCAAGAGAAACGAAATGTGGCGTGAGCCAAGTCCGCGAACTGGCGAAAGTTCTCGACCCGAGAATTTCTGCTGGAGTTTGTGAACTCCTTCCGTGAGCTTAAGTCCGCGAACCCAGTCCGCGAACTTGAGTAGGTTAATGTAGATGGTGGATTTTCGACAAAGGCTAAAATCGTAAAACCATAATTGTACATGCTCCTGATCCAGCAATCATTTGAAGCATAAAAGCTCATGCCACAAGAATCTCTGACTGAGCATATTGTCTCTCAGAGCATACGTGAATATGAAGTCTCTCAACTGAGGCAACGACATATCTCATGAATACTGAGCAATTTCAGTAATTACTTTTATATAGAATCGAACGATTGGACGGCTCCTAGACAGCTTGCCTGCTAGTATAGAGCAATAACGTCTTCAGGATGTAACAATATTTTCCCTGACTATATAAAAGACATGTGTATAGAATCATTATGATTGGACGGCTCCTAGACATCTTGCCTGCTAGTATAGAGCGATAACGTCTTCAGGATGCAACAACGTGTTTTCCCTGACTATACTATACATAATAAATATGACGCTTCAACTAACTCATATCACCCAATCCTCTAATAATTAATGCTCCTAGACAACATGCCTGCTAGTATAGAGCCATCAATTAATTATTTCTAATCTTTAAATTCATTAACTGAATATTCGGAAATATTCTACATTCTTCATAATATTTCGTTACTTCAATTCATGGTTCTTCCCAGCAGAATTCCATGGGTTAGTAATAAATATTCAACGTACGGGCATCTGAGCTACTATCGAGTAAGCCCCGACCAAAATGGTGCAAGTGTACTCAACAATAATGCACTAATGAGCACCTGAATGCACGAATGAGTATTTCAAAATACAACGGGACGATGAACCTATGCAAAATAGGAAAGAAAATAATAAATAATAAAATACTGGCCAAAGCGCTGGGGACTGGGCCCACCGGCCGGCCAGCCGTGCCGTGACCAGTCCCACGCCCAATTTTATATTTTATCATATTTTATTATTTTATTTGATCTCATGAAAATTCCCTCATTTGAACAAAATTCCTTCGTTTCAAGGAAACTCCTCAATTTCATGGTGTTTCCTTCACATCAATGAAATAATAAATAATTAGGAAGGGTATGCGGGACCAAGCCTACTAGTCGGCCGGTCATGCCCTAGTTGTGGCCGGTCCCACACCTTACATTCCTTATTATTTTATTATTCTTTCCTTCATCCCATGAAATTCCTTGATCTCATGGTATTTCCCTAATTTCATGATATTTCCTTCAAGTCATGAAAAATAATATAAAATTAGGTAAACTCGTGAGACCAGGCCCTAGCCGGCCGGTCATGCCCTAGCCGGCCCCACACGCCTCTTATTTTTTTATTATTATTTTCTATGTTTCCTTCACCTCATGGAAACTCCTTCACTTCAAGGAAACTCCTTGATTTCATGATATTTTCATAAAGTTATGAAAAATAGTATAAAATTAGGTAAACTCGTGGGACCGGGCCCTAGCCGGTCCCACACGCCTCTTATTTTATGATTATTATTTTTTATGTTTACTTCACCTCATGGAAACTCCTTCACTTCAAGGAAACTCCTTGATTTCAACAAACTCCTTGATTTCATGGTATTTTCATAAAATCATGAAAAATATAATAAAATTAGGAAAAATGCTATGGGACCGGGCTCATTGGCCAGCCGGCCATGCCTTGGCCATAGCCGGTCCCACACTTCATGATTCCTTCATTTTATAATTATTTTCCTTCATCTCATGAAGTTTCCTCAGTTTCAGCAAAATCCCTGATTTCTTCATATTTTCTCAAATGATTGCTCAAATGCACATCAGAAAATATTAAAATTCTCAGGACTGAGACACGAATACTTTGGTGACATGAGCATGTTACCTTGACCAACCAGGGTTGGATCTTTGGCTTGCAAGAGGCCGGTCCATCATATTTTCATCATTTGACCTAATTTGTTCACATTAGGTTCAAATTCTACCGAACAATTTTGGAATTTCGTGAAACGATCGTCATTCGATCCCGTGACCAACCAGGGCCGATTTCATGACCCCTTGGTCGGTCCCTCGTCTCTTCATAATTAATTAGGTTTTATCACCTGATGCTCAGACGAGCATTATTTTAATAAATGATTAAACCAACATTTAATCATCTTCTGGCCAACTGGTCTTCAAGAGACTTTGGTATTTTTGCTCACTCGAGCATCTGGGCGCTACAAGGTCGACTCATCATCCCATGTAGACGGTCCCTCCTTCACTCCGTGGTTAATTTTCAATAAACCATCGATTGATCATCAATTGATCGAATTAGGGTTTCGAGTCCAAGGTTCATAATTCTGGATTTGAACATTAATAATTTTACAACGATCCCATGGTCAACATTTTATTAATTATACTCGGCTCAGTTGCTAGTATTTTAAAAAATATTTTAGTTGGTCATGCTATCAATAATTCATCAGACGAGCAATATTTGCTCAGACTAAGGAATATTGGTTCAATTGTCAATATTCAACAATCCATCGAATGAGCAATATTTGTTCACCTTAACTATCAACATTTACGTGAGAATCATACCTCTGTCTCAGCAGACATGTTCAATTCATGAGTCTCAGAACATTTGCAAATCATGTTCGACTCAACAATACAAGGACTCATCGTCCCATGAAGTCATGAAGTCAAAAACTGACTAAATACACGTCTACCTTGCAGACTCCGAAATCACGAGACATCAATCGTGTCACATGGGGGATATTAACTAGGGTTTTGGTTTGGCGGTCTACAGCACGTGTGTTCATACACACGATGAGAATGTGAGCAAGTCGTGCAATCAGCTGAAGGAGTTAGCAAAGTAGTGGATGGAAAATCGACCAAGTCTCCGCACGTTGAGTAACTGGTTTTAACACGATTTCCATTTCTCCACTCTTTGATTCCATCAACTGTTTCACTTCATGGGATCATGGTGTTTACAATTCTGGCAATATAAATAAAGCCTCTGAATCATGATTGAAAACAAGACAATCTTTCGTCAAACTGACAACAAGAGACTAACAACTCAACTTCTGAGCAACTACTCTCAACAGAGTAAATTCAATCAATCAGAGCTTATCTTATTTCTTCACGCAGAATACACAACACACCTACAATATTCGATCATCATTGATCTCACACATTTCTCAGCTTCCCTCCTACAGATCGACCCATCCTCTCTTGTGACCGAATTGACTCTGGAATGGCCATTGTCTTGGTTTAGGCCGGAGTCCTACAGATTGATCTCTCGAATTCAAAGCACTCCCTTTTTTGCAGTGTATCTGTGTGAGGTTTGACAGTTCGCTCGATTCAAGGAGTTTCCTCCGCACGCTCGTCTCCTCAATTCCTTAAAAACCATCAACTCGTTTTGCCCCATCTACAGTTATATCTAAAATCGGTTGTTCTTGAACTCATGTTTATATAAACTAAGGAATGCTTTTGCAAACCGTGGCTATAAAGTTCATAAACCGATTCGAGTGAATCAAACCGTTTTTTCTTCAATTGTGTCTTGTGTAGTTACATAAGATCTAAGCAATTGAACAACTCTCTAACTAGTTCATTTGAGTCATTTGAACTAGTTATGGTGAAGAAGAATATGGTTGATATGAAAGTGATCATATGGCTAACATTTGGTTAACTATTGTTGAACCAACAAATGTTAATGTTTGGGAACGGTTACATAAACCCAAAATTGAACATTTCATTTGTGTGTAACAAGCTAAGGTTTTGATCCAACGGTTGAGAAATAATAGCTTGAATCTAATCAGATTTTCATCTAACGGTGAATATTGAATGCTTTGTTACCAAGATAACATTGATTGCAAACCCTGATTTGAAAGATTATATAAGGGAGAACTCTAGCAACTGGGAAACCTAATCGCCACACCTTACGTGTGATACTAGTTGCATAAGCTAGAGTCGATTCTTCTTTAACCTTGGGTTTTCTTCTCTAAACCAGGTTAACGACTTAAAGACTTCATTTGGATTGTGAAGCCAGACCGATACTACTTTTCTTTTAGTTGTGTGATCTGATCTTTCTGTTTCTATCGTACGAGTACAATTGGAATAATTGGCTTGAGATTTATATCTCCGATAGGCAAGATAGAAAAGAAATCACAAACACTTCGTCTCATCATTTGTGATTCCGCAATATCTTTTTTCGTTGCGTCGATTAAGATTATTGTGAGGTGATTGATAATACTAGGCTGTTCTTTGGGAATATAAGTCCGGGTTATCAATTGGTTCTTGTTCACCTTGATTTATCAAAAGACGGAACAAAAACTCGTAGGTATATTCGTGGGAGACGGATTTATTTATTACCGTAGACTTTTCTGTGTGATACAGATTTGTTTATTAAAGTCTTCGACTTTGGGTCATAGAAACTCTTAGTTGTGGGTGAGATCAGCTATGGGAATCAAGTACGTAGCATCCTGCTGGGATCATAGACGTAGGAGCATAACTGTACTTTGGATCAGTGTGAGATTGGTTGGGGTTCAACTACAGTCCAGACCGAAGTTGATTTGGAGTAGGCTAGTGTCTGTTGCTGCTTAATACAGTGTGTGTTCAATCTGGACTAGGTCCCGGGGTTTTTCTGTATTTGCGGTTTCCTTGTTAAAAAAAATTCTGGTGTCCGTGTTATTTTTATTTTCGCATTATATTTGTTTATATAATTGAAATATCACAAGTTGTGCGTTGTTCAATCAATTAGAATATTCGACCTTTTGGTTGTTGATTTAAATTTGATTGAGACTTGGATATTGGTATTTGGTACCATCCAAGTTATCTCTCTAGTATTTGATAAAGACTCGCAGATTTCTATTTGCTTGAGTATATATCAAATCGAGAGATTGAGATATAAACTCTTTGATATACTTTTTATCTAGATTGAGTCTGACTGTCTAGTTGATTCTCTAGAAAGTATATTGGAGTTTGTCCATACAAATTGCTAAGCGAAATATTGGGTGTGGGTGTGGTTGTTGTACCCCCGCTTTTTCAATTGGTATCAGAGCAGGCAAACACGTTAAAGACCTTATAAGTCTGTGTTTGTAGTGATCTGATTATGGACGAGTCTATCTCTAATAACGTACCTGTTTATAAATTACCAGATGATTTTCAAAGCCTGGATTCACCGGAGAGGACTGTCACATCTAGGTCAGTGTCTAAACATTCTCTTAATGTAAAACCTGTTGAAGTATGGGAAACACGCCTAGAAGAACAGTTCGATGAACTTTCTGATGAAGGTGATTCAGATATTGATAGAGATGTTGATGAGGAAGTCTCTGAGTATGTGACGGTTTTGAATTCGTTAGAAAAGAAGAAGATGACAACTTCTCATGTCACTCCTCTTCTGACTCCTCTCTGTCGTGAAAAAAATAAATTGAGAAGATGTTACGCAGGTGTTTATGTTTCGAATCGTTCTAACGAATCGATCCTCAAGGATTCTGAGGAAAAACTACGTATGAAGTCACTTAAATGTGATAATATTTATCAAAAGTACTTTTTGTTGGAAGAGAAACTTGCAGAAACTGAAGCAAGGATTAACTCTCAGCATGCAAGTTTTGATGACAGAGAAAGCGCTTATCTCACTCGAGAAAAACGCCTTGAGGCTGATTTAGCTAGTGTTCTTGATAAAATCAAGGTGTTGGAAGATGACTTGAAAAAGTTCAATACTAGCTCAAGCAAATTAACCACTATGCTAGGAGCAAGTAAAAATCATCGTGATACACGAGGATTGGGATATAAGGGAATAAATGCTCCAAGTATTAGCAAAGAGGTAAAAATTTTCAAGGCTAGTGATTCTTCTCAACAAAAGGTTTCCACCGATGGCAAAAGTGAAATACCTTCACCGGCAGTTAAGGTTCAAAAGAGCAAACTTTATCAACCTCCAAAATCAGCACTCACGGATCGAGGTAAGAACATTCCTTATGTTTGCCAGTATTGCGGAAATAAAGGTCACCTGGAAAGTAGATGTCATTTCCTTATAAGGAATGAGAAACTTCATGATGTTCTTTTTTTGGCATCACAAGAAGTTGTGAAACCAAGATCATATGTTAAGACTAATCCCCTTAACGCTACAGGTTGTAACTGTCCAACCTTTAGGCAAAAGAATCAGTGATGTGATAAACCTAGATTTGCATATAAACGTCATACGAATCCTTTTCACAATCATAATGGTTATCAAAAGGATAACTTCGTAAAGACGAAGACAAGATCCGATGCTCCCAGTTGGAGAAAGACTAACTTGCAAAAGAATAGTCAATCCAATTCTCTTCCGAGAATCTTGAAGAGAGTAATGGGAAGAAGGTTCTGGTTGTTCCTAAACGCACTCAGAAGTGGGTACCAAAGAAAGTCAATGATGCTTTGAGTGCGAAAAGGAATGATCTTCCAGAAAATTCCATGACTATGGAGAAGGCAGTATCCATGACGTTGGAACTTAACAAGTTTTTTGGAAAAATGGAATTGGATGTGAAAGGTTCTAAAAGCGATCTCTTTTATGGTAATCCAAAGGTCACTTGTGGTGAGAAAGAAATTGTTCATGTAAAATCCCTTGTCCTAAATAGGTATTAACAAGTGACTACTCTAGTGTTGGGCGTATATATCCCACCTCTCAATTAGTAGGAGCATAAAATCAGTAGTATTAAAAAAATTGGAAAATTATTCGTTTTACTAGGAAAGATATATATACATAGTAAGGTGCATTTAGGGTTTAGAGTTTGTCTCTTTTAAAACCTCTAATGAAAATCGCCGCCTAAGGTTTCTCTATGCCGCGAGGAAAGATTGGAAGAAGAAGAGAGTTTGATCTAATAACCAAGTTTGGTATAAATCATTTTTATATCACGGAATCAGGTAGGTTTTCTATCCCTTATAATTTTTATAGCTTAATCTAATGGAATTTATGTTTTGCTTCATCGAGTCAACGATACTAGTAAACCTTAGGCTTAATCTATATCCTTTTTGAAAATGTTTTTCTTAAATCATATACATTTTTACCGATCTGATATATCATAACATCAAGGATTATATACATCTAGCCTTGTATTTTTCTTATTCGTAACTTTTTTTTGAGTTTGGTCCAATTACGGTCTGCTTTCGCGGCTACCAAAAATGAAGGCGTGCGATGATCAACGGCCCCCCTTCAATCCCAGGAGAAAATCCTAGCCATCCAAGGTTACCAGACAACGCATGGTAACCTTTGGACCGAAAACCTAAGTTTGGCCACGCCAAACCATGCCATGCCAACGACATGCCAGCCTAATCGCATCACCATGCTGGACTTCCCTACGCAGCTACCAAAAACGAAGGCGTGCGACGATCAACGGTCCCCCTTCAATCCCAGGAGAAAATCCTAGCCATCCAAGGTTACCAGACGACGCATGATAACATTTGGCCCGAAAACCTAAGTTTGGACACGCCAAACCATGCCATGCCAACGGAATGCCAACCTAACCGCGTCACCATGCTGGCTTTCCCTACGCGGCTACAAAAACGAAGGCGTGCGACGATCAACAGTTCCCCTTCAATCCTAGGAGGAAATCCTAGCCATCCAAGGTTACCAGACGACGCATGGTAACCTTTGGCCCGAAAACCTAAATTTGGCCACGCCAAACCATGCCATGCCAACGGCATGACAACCTAGCCGCGCCACCATGCTGGCCTTCTCTACGCGGCTACCAAAAACGAAGGCGTGCGACGATCAATGGTCCTCCTTCAATCCCAGGAGCAAATCCTAGCCATCCAAGGTTACCAGACGACGCATGGTAACCTTTGGCCCAAAAACCTAAGTTTGGCCACGCCAAACCATGTCATGCCAACGGCATGCCAACCTAGCCGCGCCACCATGCTGGCCTTCCCTACGCGGCTACCAAAAACGAAGGCGTGCGACGATCAACGGTCCCCCTTCAATCCCAGGAGCAAATCCTAGCCATCCAAGGTTACCAAACAACGCATGTTAACCTTTGGCACGAAAACCTAAGTTTGGCCACGCCAAACCATGGCATGCCAACCTAATCGCGCCACCATGCTGGCCTTCCCTACGCGGCTACCAAAACGAAAGCGTGCAACGATCAACGACTATCTTTCCTCTTGAGATGTAAAATCTCGACCATCGAAGGTCACCAAGCTAGCAAGTCTCCCAGCCGCGACTTGCCGTGCAACAACAACATGCTACATGTTTTCCACAAAAACATTCGAGACATCAACACATATCACAAACTGGGGATCCTCTTTGGGTATTGGTTTGGCGGTTTACAGCGTGCGTCGCACACTACGCCCGTCATAAGGAAGTGTCATAAGGATGAGGCGGTTAGTAAATACAGGGAGTTAATGGTGAAACGTTCTTTTTATGGAACATCAATTCTATGCGTTAACGGTTTTATGGAACATCAATTCCATGCGTTAACGGTTTTATGGAACATCAATTCCATGCGTTAACGTTACCACCTCCCCCCATTTATTCACCAATTTTTTCATTCCTTAATGAGACCAGAGTACGTTTCACTTCGACTTGTATAAATAGGTCTTACCTATTTCCACCGAACAACAAGTTCAGGCAGGAGAATACACCACTCAGAAAACGTTTGCTAGCTTTCCCCATCCGTTAGCTTCCCACTTTACGATACAAGTCGTAACACAACTACTCTTCCAGAATCAACTATTCTGGTCTCATAACTTTCCTTGCTTCCCTCCCCAAAACCAACCCATTCTCCTCCACTTTGTGACCGAAGCAAGTCTGGAACGGCCATTTCTTGGTTTAGGCCGGGACTTGTACAGATTGATCTCTCGAATCTAAAGTACTCCCTTGCAGTACATTGTTTAGGGTTTAAATTCGTTTCTCACCCACACACCGAAATTACCGAAATCAGTAGAAACCATTTTCACCCATAAACAATTGGCGACCATAGTGGGAGATTGATCTATCGGTCCCAATATCAATTTCAGAATACGTTTCTCTAACTCAGAAGTATGGTTGGTTTTAGGACTGAATCCGTGCACTCAAGCTCCACTCAGGCGAACGGTAATGTTTCCTTCCCCAACGCAATGCCCAACGATGCAATCGACGAAGGAATCCCAAGGCTGACCGACTTGGTGCGGGTTCAGGAGATCCACACCAAGAAGACGAGTCTGATGAAAGATGCGATTAACGCCATACTGGACTTCCTCATCAACCTAACGGAAGAATTGAACGGTTCACTTGCCCCGGAGACTCCAGAACTAGGGACTAACATCCCAAACGATCACTCTCAAGTTAACAGCTTCACTGCTAATCATAAACCAGTAAGCCAGGAAGCGGCCTCACTGGCGGAAAACTTATGTGAACTCTTACATCTTTCAAAGGATCAACGGATGGAGACGTTCACCGCCATCAATCGAATAGCATTAAGCGTGTCCTTGGTTCCTTTATGCCTGGAAACGTCAAGAACGCCAGATTTGTCCGTCAACAATATCACGTTTACCGACGACGACATGATGGCAGAGGAAGGCCACAATCGTGCCCTACATGTCACAGCCCGTATCAAGGACGTGGAATTCAAAAGAGCTCTCATCGACACGAGAGCATCCTCCAACGTTGTTACCCTCAGGGCGCTCAGAACGGCCAGGGTGCGGCCGAACAAAGTTGTACGACAGTCCACTACAATGACCGATTTCGAAGGCAACCAAACCAATACGTATGGGTACGTCAACATGAATCTATCAGTAGTACCTGTCCGGTCAAAAGTAAGGTTAGAGGTAATCGATAAAGATCCAGATTATCACATGATACTGGGAAGGCCATGGCTCCACGACAACAGAATCATTCCTTCGATGTATCACTAGTGCTTGAAAACCATGTTGAACAGAGAAGTCATTCGCATCGCTGCATCATTATCTCCTTATGCGCCGATCTGTGGCATGGAGATTTTTGAACCAAGACATGACCCACTGGCCACAGCCAATAAGGCTCACCATACTCCACTGCCAAAGTGGACGTCCATTGAAGAAAATGATGGTCTTGCACAGCTTCACGGAGAAACCAGGTCTCATGTCACCCCTTCGAAAGAGAAACACGTCGCCCTCCGCTCGCCGAACCAGAAACCAGCTTACACCCATACCAAGCAAGGACGGGCTTTCATTATGGGTTATGATTAAAAAGGGAAAACCTTATATCAGCGCCACTGTTAGCAATTAACAGGGGAGACTACCACACAGTCTCTCCTCCCCATGAGACGCAAGTGTAGTAACGATCCGCAGGAGGAAGTACCTGATGCACCACGACAACTACAAGACGGGACCAACTCTACTATGGACGAACTTGAGGTTGTTAATGTCGGGAGTGAAGAATCTCCACGACCCATCTCGATAAGCTCGACTCTGTGCGCAGACGAACGTGTAAAGCTGGTAGACCTCCTCAAGGAATATCAAGACGTATTCGGATGGACATACGAGGAAATGCCCGGCTTGGACGAAAGACTGGTCACTCATCATTTACACATGATACCCGGATCCAAACCAGTCAAGCAAACCCCGAGACAATTCCAGCATGATATAGAAAAACAGATTAATGTAGAGATTCAAAAACTACTAGCGGCTGGTTTTATCAAACCGATTCACCACCCTACTTGGCTGGCCAACGTTGTTCCGGTAAAAAAGAAGAATGGTCAGATCAGGTGTTGTGTCGATTTTAGAGATTTGAACAAGTGTTGCCCTAAAGACGATTTTCCGCTCCCCAACATTGACATGCTGGTAGACGCCACCAGTGGACATGGTATGTTCTCTTTCATGGACGGATACAGCGGATACAACCAAATAAAGATGTACGAACACGACGCAAGTAAGACGGATTTTCGAACCCCTCTTGGAAATTTTTACTATACTATGATGTCCTTCGGTTTGAAAAACGCTGGCGCCACATACCAACGCGCCATGACCACCATTTTTCACGATATGATGCACAAGCAAGTCAAAGATTATGTAGATGACATAGTGGTCAAGTCAAGAACTCGGGCAGCCCATGCAGGAATTCTGCAGCAGGTATTCGAAAGATGTCGCGAGTACAAACTGAAGATGAATCCATTGAAATGTGGTTTTGGTGTTTCTTCGGGCAAGTTCCTGGGTTTCCAGTGACTGCCGAGGGAATTAAAGTTGACCCAGTCAAAACACAAGCCATCCTCACGATGCCACCACCGCGAACCGTGAAAGAGCACCAGAGTTTCATGGGTAAAATAAACTACATTCGCCGCTTCATACCCGGATTGGATCAACTTGTTACTTCGTTTACCCCCTTACTGAAGAAAGGAGCAAGCTTTGTCTGGACCACACTACAAAAGGAAGCGTTCCGGAAAATTCAGCAAATATTATCTTCTCCAGCCATCATGAAATCACATATACAAGGAAGACCGTTACACCATTACACCGCATTTAGCGACACTGCTGTCGGAGCTCTCCTCGCCCAAGAAGATGAAGAAGGGATTGAGCATCCCATATACTACTTCAGTTGAACATTAAGAGATGCCGAACTCAGATATCCCAAAGCGGAAAAGGCGTGCTTAGCTTTGATCCACTCCATCCAGAAATTCAGGCATTACCTACTGTCCAATAAAGTGGTGATGATATCTAAATCCGATCCGGTGAAGTTCCTCCTCTCAAAAACGTCCCTGATAGGGAGACCGGCCAAATGGCTCCTCCAAATGTCAGAGTTCGATATAACTTGCGCGTCCCCGATAGCCATCAAAGGCAAGCAGTTGCGGATTTACTGGCGGCGTTTCCGGGAGAGAATACCATGGCACTACACGAGGACCTCCCTGGAGACTTTCCGGAAATCTCTTTTATCCAAGAAGAAACATGGCTACTATTATTCGACGACTCCGCTACTCCTAACAACGGTACTGGAGGAGCATGTGTGGTTCTAGTATCCCCAGCTGGTGAAGTATTCTCGCACTCCTTCAAGCTAGACTTCCCCTGCACCAACAATTCAGCAGAATATGAAGCCTTTCTCATCGGGCTATCCTTGACCAAACGAGCTGGAGCCACTCGTCTGGAAATAAGAGGGGACTCTAAATTACTTGTCAACCAGGTGAATGGGGCATACGCACTGAGAGAAGTAACCTTGGCCCCATACAGAGCCGAGGCACAAAAACTGCTTAACTACTTCGCCGACGCGACCATAACGCATATTGGGCACATCGGCAACCAACACGCTGATTGCCTAGCCATGCTAGCATCAAAACTGCAATTTGAAGGTTTTGAGGAAAGCCTGACAGTAAAGAGGCGAACCATAGCTTCAACATGGCTTTCACAACCCGAATAGGATGAAGCTGATGACTGGAGAACACCAATTATCCAAGAACTTAACAGCTCACTTTTCCAAGGAAAGGTCAGTCTCAAAACCTTACAAAATTTCTTCATTCTCCGAGGGGTGCTATATCATCATAATCCAGACGGTTCCTTGTCAAGATGTCTTGGAGAGGGAGAAGCATAACAACAACTCAACCGCGTCCACAATGAGATATGCGGGCAAACATTAGTGGTAATACTCTATCGCCGTTTGCAACGCGATTGAGACTACTGGCCAGAAATGGAAGCTCAATCTCAGTTACTTCAAAGAACCTGTTCCAACTGTCAAGCGCCGCCACATCAATTAGAAGTTTTCAATATTGGTCACGCTGGGGACTGGAAGAAGCCATACGTCGGTTACCTTCGCGACGGCATACTCCCCACCAATAAGAAGGATGCGGCCAAGATAAAACAAAGGTCCGAGAGATTCGTATTCCACGAAGGAATCTTATATCGTAAAAGCTTTTGAGGAAGTTTGCTACGATGTTTAAACGAAACAGAAATCCCGATCATGTTGAAAGAGATGCACGAAGGCGAACATCAAGGAAAACGGAAATTATTTCTTCACATACACGAGAAATACTACTGGCCAACCATGGAAGATGATGCGGCTATTTTCGTTCAGAGGTGCAAAAAATATCAAATTCACGGAAACCTTATCCATGTACCGTCGACTCCCCTGCATTCAATAAGCAGTATGTGGCCCTTTCACAGCTGGGGACTCGACATCATTGGAAAGATCAATCCGCCGTCCTCAAAGCATCACGAGTACATAATAACAGCAACCGAATATTTCACCAAATAGGTTGAAGCCATACCCTTACGAGGGACGAATGGAATCACAATCGCGGCATTCATTAAAGAGTATATTATCTGCCGATTTGGCATGCCTAAACATATCCTCACCGACAACGACACTCCTTTCGCAAACAAGCAAGTACGGGAGTTACTCGAAGAATACGGAATTAAGCAAGTCTTCTCCACCGTGTACTACCCTCAAGGGAACGGACAGGCTGAAAGCACCAACAAAACTCTGATCCGAATCCTCAGTCGTACGGTGCATGATAATCCTCGGACATGGCATGAGCAATTGCCAATGGCACTCTGGGCATACCGAACGTCACCAAGAAGTTCCACCGGAGCCTCTCCCTACTCCCTTATTTACGGCGCAGAAGCCATCCTCCCGGCGGAAGTCAAAATCCCATCGGCTAGGATCGCCGAAGCAAGCGGAGTTTGATGGGATGAAGCTGAAGCGTTGAATGCCAGAGTTGCAGAATTATACACCATAGATTTCAGAAGATCCAAGGCGGAAGAGCACGCACAAGCATACAGAAATAGTGTTTCCAGAGCATATAACAAAACCGTGAAGCCTCGGTTTTTTCAAGTGGGAGATTTGGTACCGAAGACTGCCAAGCACATTCAGCAAGACGCGTCCGCACCAAAATTCTCCGCAAAGTTGGAAGGGCCTTATATAGTCACGAAAGCATACAACAGTGGGTACTACAAAGTCATTAAAGAAGACGGAGGAAAACTGGAAGCAGTCATCAACGTAAAATGGCTCAAGGCATACTACGTCTGACCATCACCTCGCGCCCCGCCATATCACAAACACGAATAGCCAGGCATCTTTTCACTTTTCTTCCACATCTCAAATATCAAGTCTCTTTCCTTTGCTTGATTGAAGTAAATCAATAAAATTCTCTTATTCTTTCAAAAAAAAAAAAGCAAAAACATGCTTAAAACCCGGAAAGAAACCAAACATCTCACAACTACATAACTCAGAAAAGCCCATCCAACATATTGTAATCCCTCGAAAGCATCATCTTTAACCGGCTTTGATACCTTTCAGTCCTACTCTTCAAGTTCCGGATTGACTCTTCCACCTTATGTGACTCCATGGCTAGAGCTTTCTCCTCTTCCAGAATAGCTTTCGTAGCAGGGGCCACGCCAGCAAGAATACCGGCTCTGTCGACTTTCACGATGTCAAGACGATGTCGCAACCAACTAATGTTGAACTTCAGAGATTCACAGGTAGACACCATGTTCTCCCACTTTTGAATGATTGCTTCTGTGACAGCACTAATAAACATACTCTCCATTTCAACGACCATCGGCAAGAGACAATTTACTATGGAAACTAAAGCAGATGAACAATATTGCACCATGCTCCTGGTGGCAATATGGCCATATACCCTCCATATCTTTGTGTAAAGATTCTCGAATTCTTTCCGCACCAGAAACCCACCAACGTTTCGGTAGTTAGAGGAAAGACACCTCATTCGGGTTCCGAACGACAAACCTGCATTGGGGTACTCATGGAAAGAAATTCCTAAGTCAGCGTTCTCCAGTTCTGCAGCGGTTGGTAGGATCGGGCTCGAAGAAAAAGGGGTAGCCAAATCATCTTCATCAATAATGGTAACGCACGCTCCAATGGGATATCTCTATACAGAAGAAAACTTTTGTCATTCATCGGCAAATAATAAAACACATGTTGATCCATAAGAACATACCGGTATGATCTTCTTGACCCGAATGACCCGGATGGGGAGTCAGGCCTCGCGCATTTGACTGGAGAACTTAGTTGGCTCGAGGATGATTCACTTCTGATCGACATGATGAAGAAAGGTGGACTCAATGAGAGGAAATCTTTGTTGTAAAACCGGGAAGACGTGTAACTTCACCGGCGTAAATACTGTGGAAACCCTAAAGGAGGAAAGAGAAATACAGACTGAATAGGCGGAACATGATAGCATCACGACTGGGAAATCAGCCTCAAACGAAGCCCCTCATCAAAACCCTAATGAAAGCCAGGTGAGATAGGAGGGTGTGATACTTTAAAGTTTGAAATAGGAAAGGACTTCCCATTTGAGTCGAGCAAGGAAAAGAGGCAACCGGGCCCACGAAGACAAATCACCAAGCCGTCCGTACACGCCTCGCCTCACCAAACCGCGCCTTGCCGTAGCCGTACCATGCCAAGATGCCCGCCCCATTGCCACGACCCCATCAGGCCAAGCCGTCCATGCCATGACTTGCCGCGCCGACACCAACTCGCCAAGCCAGCGTCATGATATTCCCTTACCCAGCCAAGATGATGATCAGCCGAACTAAGCCGACGCTTCTCACCTCACCATTTCACGGTCTACACAACAAATAAAAGCTATGCAAGGCCGCCAAACACGGGATCATGAACTCTCCTTACCTCTCGAATAAGGTGAGTCGGACAATCCTGACCATCTTGCATGTCCTACGTTTCGATTCTGTCCTCGTCTGTCACAATCATATGCTTACCTCGCAACAAGGCACCTGTTCCGAGCTAAGCAGGGGACTTAATGTTGATGGTGGTTTTTAAATTAGGGGTAAAGTCGTAAAACCCTAGTCAGACAGTGACGTCACAGAACTTGAGTAATAATGTCCAAACCAAGCACATTTATTGAACCCTTTAATTTGTCTGCGAGAAAATTACCAGGGTACCTTTTTTTTAAAATGCTAATTAGGTTTCGACAAGCCAAAACCCTAATTCTCACACCGCACGTGCCAATGGCTCATCATGCCATCCACATCCTACTGCGCCAAGGCATGCCAAACATGTTAGCCGCGCCCATGTGCCAATGGCTCATCATGCCAGCCACATCCTACCGCGCCAAGGCATGCCAACCATGCTAGCCGCACCCCTGTTCCAATGGCAAACCATGCCAGCCACACATACTGCGCCAAGGCATGCCAACCATGCTAGCGGCACCCCTGTGACAATGGCAAACCATGCCAGCCACACCTACCACGCCAGGGCATGCCAACCATGCTAGCCGCACCCCTGTGCCAATGGCAAACCATGCCAGCCACACCTACCAAACCCTTGGCCCCACATGCCAAGCCAAACCGCACCTTGCCTTGGCCCTAGCCATGCTAGACGCACCATGCGCCCATGGCATGCCAAGCCAAACCGCACCTTGCCTTGGCCCTAGCCATGCTAGCCGAACCATGTGCCAACGGCATGCCAAACCCTTGGCCCCGCCATGCCAAGCCAAACATAACCTTGCCTTGGTCATAGCCATGCTAGTCGCACCATGCACCCATGGCATACCTTGCCTTGGCCCTAGCCATACTAACCGCACCATGTGCCAACGGCATGCCAAACCCTTGGCCCCACCATGCCAAGCCAAATCGCACCTTGCCTTGGCCCTAGTCGCGCCATGTGCCAACGGCATGCCAAACCCTTGGCCCCATCATGCCAAGCCAAACCGCACCTTGCCTTGGCCCTAGCCATACTAGCCGCACCATGTGTCAATGGCATGCTAAGCCCTTGGCCCCACCATGCCAAACGCACCTAGCCACGCCACCATGCTGGCCTTCCCTACGCGGCTACCAAAAATGAAGGCGTGCGACGATCAACGGTCCCCCTTCAATCTCAGGAGCAAATCCTAGCCATCCAAGGTTACCAGACGACGCATGGTAACCTTTGGCCCGAAAACCTAAGTTTGGCCACGCCAAACCATGCCATGCCAACGGCATGCCAACCTAACCGCGTCACCATGCTGGCCTTCCCTACGCGGCTACCAAAAACGAAGGTGTGCGACGATCAACGGTCCCCCTTCAATCCCCGGAGCAAATCCTAGCCATCCAAGGTTACCAGACGACGAATGATAACCTTTGGCCCGAAAACCTAAGTTTGGACACGCCAAACCATGCCATGCCAACGGCATGCCAACCTAAACGCGTCACCATGCTGGCCTTCCCTACGCGGCTACAAAAAACGAAGGCGTGCGACGATCAACGGTTCCCCTTCAATCTCAGGAGCAAATCCTAGCCATCCAAGGTTACCAGACGACGCATGGTAACCTTTGGCCTGAAAACCTAAGTTTGGCCACGCCAATGCCATGCCAACGGCATGCCAACCTAGCCGCGCCACCATGCTGGACTTCCCTATGCGGCTACCAAAAACGAAGGCGTGCGACGATCAACGGTCCCCCTTCAATCCCAGGAGCAAATCCTAGCCATCCAAGGTTACCAGACGGCGCATGGTAACCTTTGGCCCGAAAACCTAAGTTTAGCCACGCCAAACCATGCCATGCCAACGACATGCCAACCTAGCCGCGCCACCATGCTGGCCTTCCCTGCGCAGCTACCAAAAACGAAGGCGTGCGATGATCAACGGTCCCCCTTCAATCCTAGAAGAAAATCCTAGCCATCCAAGGTTACCAGACAACACATGTTAACCTTTGGCCCGAAAACCTAAGTTTGGCCACGCCAAACCATGCATGCCAATCTAACCGCGCCACTGATAGACACATTTTCGTGTCTGAATCGTCCTCAGTGTCTCTATTGTTAGTGCTTGATTTTGTACTTATTTTGGTGTTTTTATGTTTGTGTAGGTGTTTTTGGAGAATACACTTATGTGGAAAAAGTTGCTCAAAAAGTGCTATTTGGACCCCCGGAGAAAAGTACTAAAGGCACACTCATTTTGGATAAGGGCACCCCCAGACACCCCTCAAGGCATCCGCTATTCGCACCCCCATCTCTGTTAGGGGGAGATCATCTTCTTATTTTCAAAACTGAAAAATGGCGGGAAAAACTTTTAACAGAACTGGCAGATTTTATGTTCGTGATTTGGAGGGGTTAGAGTGTGACTCAATGGCTGGGTCTGCAGGGGAAGACTTGACGGACATTAACAGGCGTAGTATGAGATTTTTCTTGGATTAAATTGGGCTATATTGATCGGGTTAAAGATAGACAATGTGCACGAGAATATCTCACCCTTTCCCGTGTATTCTGTGTTGTGCATGTATCTTGGGAGTGTTTGAAACATTTAGTAGCGTGTCTTAGTGTGTATGACCAACAGAAGATACGGAGAATCAATTGCAGACGCGTGAATGGGTTTTAAAAGGAAAAAAATAATCCCGTGATAGCGAGTATTAAAGAGAGAATTATATGCAGTTATGATGGGAGATTTGGGGGCAGTGAGGCTATATAAGTCGTTGAGGGTCATTAGAGAGTGGGGAGAGAGATTA
>JAJJWW010011414.1:0-74694 GCA_023531295.1 Papaver armeniacum
ACTCCTCTAGGGTTTGGTAGTGTTTAGACCAGGCTTTTACCTTTCTCTAAAGCTCATTTATCATGCAACACAGTTTGTAGCTCAAACCAGCTGACTATTTTCATCCTGACTCATTTATCATACCAACTCCGGGTTTTAGCTCCTGAAATAGCCCGACTATTTTCATGTCCTATCCTGTTACTAGCTTGTAGACTTTGTTCACTGGATAGCTGAAATTTTGTAGTTTGCTGAGTTAACAAGTTGAAAGACTCCTCTAAGCTTAGGATTTTCTTATCTGACTGATTCTGAAACTGAACTGGTCCTGAAGGATTCTTCGTATAGCCGAAACCTGGTGAGCATTAGAATTACTAAACCGACCTTGATTCATCCCTTAGACCACGAGAGGTTCGGATGGTTTCTCCAACCAGGATTATAGGTTTTCAGAATATGGGTCAAACTTTGACGGTAATCAAATCTAGTGTTATTATAGAGAGCATTGGCTTTATTCATTATTCTCGCCTTCCCAAAAAGGCTCCAATCTACCACTAGTGTGACCCATTTCTAAGGCTTCTAACCTTTTCGCTTATTGCAGCAATTTTGGCATCCCGATTCATAGCCTCCTTTCTACCATATTAAGGTTTCCTGCCTAGAAGAATTATTTTCTGGGGTTCCCTATTATTTTCCCATTGTTGGGTCTTTTGGCGATTTCATGCAAATATGTCATCGTACTCATCAACCTGTTTGGTTTTCAAACCCACTGTACACATAGATTCTAATGCTGGTTGTAGTGGAATAATCTAAACCCTCATAAAGGATCTGAACTAACCTAACCTTTTCTTTGACCATGATGAGGACATTGGGCTAATAAATCATTGAACCTTTCCAAATACCTATACAAAGATTCTCCCTCCCGTTGAGAAAACGTGCATTTGCGTCCTAATAGACGATGTTTTGTGCCTAGGGAAAACTTGTTCAAAAGGCGATGTAAGTTGTTCATATGTTTCTATTAAACTGTGGCCAAAACTATATAGCCACGATTTGGCTTTATCTTTTCAAGGAAAAAAAAAGGAATAACCTCCGAGTTTCAAACCATCATCATCAAGGTTTCTAATCTTTAGGGTACTACAAATTTCCTCAAAGTCCCTAACATGAAAAATAGGGGTTTCATTTTCTTTCCCTAAGAAGATTGGGAGCAGCTGCAAGGTCCCGTGTTTAAGTTCATAAGTTGCTTCCGTTTGACTAACTCCGATACACGAGGGACGAGTAGCCTAGTCGGGTTCAACAAGGCTTTCGTGTGCCATTTCTGGCACTATCGGAATATTAGGGATTGTCTCCCCAGACGGACGTTCAAAATTGGACCTGCTCAAAAATCGGACTTTCTAAATTGAGGTAATCGAGACGCTTAGAAATACTAGGTTTATCTTTAACAAATCTACCTAGGGCATCTCTTTTACGTTCAGGCATGCAAAATAATAAGGAAGGGGATTCTATGCAATCACAAATCAAGGCCGACTCAACCAAAGCAAACCTAGAGATTTCTAGCAAACAAAAAGCATGATGGCTCCACTATTGTTTCTAGACCAACTTCTAATCCTTCGAAAGGGAATTGCTACAATTTAAGCAAACCCTCCGGAATCAATCCGAGTCAAAGTAAGTTGAATCAAGGCGAGGAAGCTCGGTGGAGCTTGATACCCAAGGCCTCTTAGGAATTACAATGCCGGGTAGTCATGCATTCAACTCACAGTAAAACCTTTCATGAACTTGAAGTGTGCTTAAAAGAGTAACCAATATTTTTCAAATGACTTTCTATTAAGCTCGTTACCCTATCGGTCTTGTTCTAGTCAAAATTTTAAGGCTTAGGTTCACGAGGTTACGTGTTCCTAAGGCGGGCAAGAAGAGAACGTGATGAAATCCGAACACTTATCTTGTATGGCGAGGCCTTGCCCTTTACTAGAAAATTAAAGCGGCCGTATTCAAGTCCTCAACATATATGCAAACGAAGGAGTCCAAGAACTCGCCGACAGGGATTCGCGAGTGTTTAGAATCTTACCTCCCGTTCCAGACAGGGGATGAATCGGTTGTAGTCGACTAAGGGCCACCGACTCCTATGTCGGTCACAGAACCAAGGTGCGAGACAATATAGTAATTGTCCTCCTTCTCTTGCAAAGCTTGATTTATATTTAAAGTACCCTTAGTAGGGTAAAAATAATAAAGTCCAAAGTCCAAAAGTCCAAAGTCCAAAAAGAAAAGAAAAATTACAAAAATAATAAACCCTAATACAATTTTTTTCTTTTTTTTCTAAAAATAAACAAACCCTAAAAACAAAATATCTAAAAGAAAATCGTCTTCTTTCCCGTTTTTTTTTTTTTTGCTTTAATCTTTCGCTCCAAGTCTTTACGAAATCACCAAACTCCTTGGCTCAATTTTCTTTATGACCCTAACACCGTAAAAAGATAAATACCCAAAAAAACGTAAAAAAAGAACAAAAAAAAAAAAAAATAAAAAAATAAAAAGAAAAACAAATCTAAAACCCTAAAAACAAGTCCGTGCCTTGGCGCCTAAAAAATTGATGTGATTTTAACAAGTTGTAGTAAAGTGGTAAGAAGATGTCGTTCTCTCGAACTTGTGAAGGATTTTTAGACTTAAAATCAAAACAAAAATAGAAAAATCACTAAAAATTATAACAAAATCGAGACAAAGTTGTTCGAATATTAAAAGATACCGAGGCTAAGATTCCACTATTTTCCAAGTTCAAAGTGATTAAACCAATACTTATATTCTTGCAATTTTCTTGTTTAGTTTGATTTAAAATATTGCAACAAGTAGATTTTCAAAAGTAATAATTGTAAATACCAAGTATGAAGCATCAACAGTCTTAAAACTAAGCATACTCCATCTAAATAGATCACAATCACTCAAATAAAAATCATATTCAATAATAGTTCAAGGCAAATAATCATATAATAATTACAAATAAAAAGATAAAATAGAATATACCACTTTTTGTTGGAAAAATAACTTCCTCTGTCGCCTCAAAGAATGGGGTTTAGCTCCTCATATTAATCATGATCTCAAAATATTATTTTATGGTTCAAAAGTTGATTAAAAGGATGAGAAACAATAAAAGCACGTTTGTAACGCTGAATGGCGTTACAAAGAAGTATTCTTAAAATCTTATGCTGTATCGCTGATTTGTCATTGAATCTAAGACCCCTAAACGACTGTCCTCGATGGCCCTTTGTTCTTCGTGTTCTCCAGCTACACCAGCATAACCCGATTTCCTGCAACTCCTCCTGTTGATCTCTGCCGTGTTTTAAACTTCCCCCAAAGTATCCGTCACCTTCTATGACTCATACCCAGGATATATATACACAACAACAACCCTAAAACTCGATTTAATTCCTTCTTTTCTTCAGAAAGTCTCGGACTTTTCTTTCCCCGCAAGCTTATCTACGCGTTTCGAGATTTCCAAATCCTCCCAAACTCTTCCTTAGATAGATACGTATCTTTGGAAAGAATATCTCGCCTTTAGTCTCCCGGAATTCCAAAAATAAACTCCACTGGACCCGTAACCTTTATCACCTCTGTTTCGGCCCAACTCGACTATCACGACCAGTTCTCGTCGAACAGAACACCCATACTAAGTTAGTGTAAAAACAAAGGCCTATCCCATGAAAATCACCATTGAATCTCCATATAAATGTCAAAACTCGAGCTACAAATGCCAACAGAAAGATACTTTTCCGCCAATTCTCGGAATTTGAATGTAGAAGATGGGTGGCCCCCTAACCCAGTACGGGTGTATTTGCGAGGATGCCTTTGGGATGCCCCTTAGTAATTTGGGTACCCTTATCCAAAATGAGAGTCCGAATAGTAGGTGTCCTCCGGGTACAACTTTTCGAGCCGAATTTTCCAAAATGTTTATTAATAAAAAAATACCTACACACACATAAAACACCATAATAAGTACAAAAATGAGCACTATCAATATAAAGAATCGAGACAAATTAGACACAAAAATGTGTCTATCAATGGCTGGTCCAGACTTGCTTTGGTCACAAAGTGGAGGAGAATGGGTTGGGTTTGGTGAGGGAACCAAGGAAAGTGGTGAGACCGAGAATAGTTGATTAGGAAGAGTAGTTGGGTTACTACGACTTGTTATCGAAAAAGTGAGAGAGCTAACAAGGTGAGCTAGCAAGTAAGTATTTACGTGTGTTGTATCTCCCGTATGAACTTGTTGTTCAATGGAAATAGTAAGACCTATTTATACAAGTCGGAGTAAAAATGTACCCGGTCTCATTAAGGTGTGGGGAAGTAAATGGGAGGAGGTGGTAACCGTATGCATGGAATTGATGTTCCATAAAGTGGTTAACGCATGAAACCGGGTTTTCATGAAACCGCTAACGTTATGGAACCGATGTCCTATAAAGTTGTTAACGCATGTGCTTTATGTCCCATGAACGTTTCACACATAACTTCCCGTATTTACTAACCGCCTCACCCTTATGACACTTCCTTATGATGGGCGTAGTGTACGCCGCACGTTGTAAACCGCCAAACCAATACCCAAAGAGGATCCCCTAGTTTGTGTTGATGTCTCGAATGTTTTGGAAAAAATATAGCACGTTGTAGTGGCTTGGCAAGTCAAGCTTGGGAAACTTGTCAGCCTGGTGACCTTCGACGGTCGAGATTTTGCATCTTGAGAGGAGGGGCAACCGTTGATCGTTGCACGCAGCCGTTTTGGTAGCCGCGAGTGAGGGCCAACGTGGTGGCGCGACTAGGTTGGCATTCCGTTGGCATGGCAAGGTTTGGCATGGCCAAAATTAGGTTTTCGGGCCAAAGGTTACCATGTGTCGTCTGGTAACCTTGGATGGCTAGGATTTGCTCCTGGGATTGAAGGTAAACCGTTGTTTGTTGCACGCCTTCGTTTTGGTAGCCGCGTAATGAGGGCCAACTTGGTAGCGTGGCCAAACTTAGGTTTTCGGGCCAAAGGTTACCATGTGTCATCTGGTAACCTTGGATAACATTGGATTTGTTCCTGGGATTGAAAGGCAACCGTTGATTATTGCACGCCTTCGTTTTGGTAGTCGCGTAGTGAGGGCCAATGTGGTGGCGCGGCTAGGTTGGCATGCCGTTGGCATGGGAAGGTTTGGCGTGGCCAAATTTAGGTTTTCGGGACAAAGGTTACCATGTGTCGTCTGGTAACCTTGGATGGCTAGGATGTTCTCCTGGGATTGAAAGGCAACCGTTGATTGTTGCAAACCTTTGTTTTGTGCTTGCAAGCATGTGAGGTCCAACGTGGTGGCGCGGCTAGGTTGGCATGCTGTTGGCATGGCAAGGTTTGGCGTGGCCAAACTTAGGTTTTCGGGCCAAAGGTTACCATGTGTCTTCTGGTAACCTTGGATGGCTAGGATTTTCTCGTGGGATTGAAGGGAAACCATTGATTGTTGCACGCCTTCGTTTTGGTGGCCGCGTCGGGAACGCCAACAAGGTGGTGCGGCTAGGGTATGGTTAGGCTTGGCATGTGGGGCCAAGGGTTCTCCTTGGGCGTGGCTAGCTTTGGCTAGGTGCGATTTTGGCTTGGCATGTGGGGCAAGGGTTTGCCATGGGCGTATGGCGTTGCTAGGGCCAAGGAAAGGGCGTTTGGCTTGGCATGATGTGACTAGCATGGCTAGGTCCATGGAAAACTGCGTTTGGCATGGCGCGGCTAGCTTGGCTAGGTTTGGTTTGGCTTGGCATGTGGGTCCAAGGGTTTTCCATAGGCGCATGGCGTGACTATCTTGGGCTAGGTGCGGTTTTGGCTTGGCATATGGGGCCAATGGTTTTCCATAGGCGCATGGCGTGACTAGCTTGGGCTAGGTGCGGTTTTGGCTTGGCATGTGGGGCCAGGGGTTTTCCATAGGCGCATGGCATGACTAGCTTGGGCTAGGTGTGGTTTTGGCTTGGCATGTGGGGCCAAGGGTTTTCCATAGGTGCATGACGTGACTAGCTTGGGTTAAGTGCGGTTTAGGCTTGGCATGTGGGGTCAAGGGCTCGCCATAGGTGCATGGCGTGACTAGCTTAGGCTAGGTGCGGTTTTGGCTTGGCGTGTGGGTCCAAGGGCTTGCCATAGGCGCATGGCGTGACTAGCTTAGGCTAGGTGCGGTTTTGGCTTGGCGTGTGGGTCCAAGGGCTTGCCATAGGCGCCTGGCGTGGCTAGCTTGGGCTAGATTCCTGACCAAGATGGGGTTTTGGGCCAAAGTTCGTTTGGTAACCTTAGACAGCCAGGATTCACTACTGGTATTGAAGGGAATCCGTTGATTGTTATACACCTTCGTTTTGATAGCCGCGTAGTGAAGGCCAGTTTGGTGGCGCGACATGAGGCCATGGAGAGGTGCGTTTTGCATGGCGCAGTCGGTGTGGCTGATATGATTTTCCATTGGCACGGAGGTGCCGCTAGCATGGCTGGCATGCTTTGGCGCCGTCGGTGTGTCTGGCATGATTTTCCATTGGCACAGAGGTGCGGCTAGCATGGTTGGCATGCTTTTGGCGCGGTCGGTGTGGCTGGCATGATTTTCCATTGGCACAGGGTGCGGCTAGCATGGTTGGCATACTTTGGCGCGGTCGGTGTGGCTGGCATGATTTTCCATTGGCACTGAGGTGCGGCTAGCATGGTTGGCATGCTTTGGCGCGGTCGATGTGGCTGGCATGATTTGCCGTTGGCACAGAGGTGCGGTTAGCATGGTTGGCATGCTTTGGCGCGGTCGGTGTGGCTGGCATGATTTGCCATTGGCATACGCGGGAATTAGGGTTTAGCTTATCGTAACCCTAATTTGAAAAAGATACCCCGATAATTATTTAGGGACACATTAAAGGTTTCAGTAAATGTGCCTAGTAAATGCTTATTACTTTAAATGTTGTGACATCACTGTCTGCTAGGGTTTAGTGTTTTACGATTTTAACCCTAAACTAAAAACCACCATCAACATTAAGTCCCCTGCTTAGCTCGGAACTGGTGACTTGTTGCGAGGTAAGCATATGATGGTGACAGATAAGGATGGAATGGAGGCGTAAATCATTGCAAAGATGGCCAGGAGAATCCAACTAACCTTTTTGAGTGGTAAAGAGAGTTTTGTCTTCCCGTGTTGGCAGCCCTGCGTAAGTTGTCTTGGGAATGCAGGCCGTGGAGTGGTGAGATGAAAGTTACCCGGCTTGGTCTGGTTGTACATCTCCAAGGAAAAGGGGGCACAGTCTTGGAAGGAGACGCAAGTGGACGGCTTGGTCGAGGGGCCAAGAGGTGGTGTGGTCTTCGTAAGGCAAACATGTGTGGATGATAGGGTCGCGACATTGGAGCAGGCGGCTTGGCATAGTATGGCCTTGGCAAGACAGAGACGTACATGGCCAGCTAGGCGTGGTGGGGCCACGACAATGGAGAGAATGGCTTGGCGGGGGGTGGGGGTGGGGGGTGGCGGGGGCGGCAATGGCATGGTAGGACGTGCAAGGGAGGCTAGGCGTGTGGGGCCGCGGTGATGGAGCGAGGGCTTGGCTGGGGCCGTGGTAAGGTATGGCATACATGGGTGGTGGGGCCGTGGTATGGCGTGAGTGTTCTTGGACGTGGAAATTGGTCTTTGCGGGACCGGTTTCCTGTTTACCTTCCTTGGCTCAAAATTGGAAATCCTCTCCTTGTTCAAACTCTCAAGTATCACACCTATAAAAGGATTGCCGGCCTCTCCCTTTGATTCACGTCTTCATTATTATGTCTTCTTTTTTTTTTTTTTGGTTCGCTTGGTAGCGGTGAAGCGGACGAGCGGATTAGGTACGTCTTCCAGTACTTCTTCTTTGTCTTGCTTCCCTTTTGTTTTCTTGTGTTGGTGAAAAACCTAGTTGTAGGCGTACCTTTTTATTACCTTGTAGAACATGTTGGTGTGAGTCCTAGCCACCGATATGTCTTACACGCGCTCCTATTAGTACTTAGGCATGAATACCATAGTAATGTTGACCGCGCCAACTCGTTGTGTAAGGTAAGCACGCGATAGTAATTTGCCATCCCTTTCCCAAGAAAACCTAGTTCTTAGGGTTTACTTCTTGTTTTGGTGTGGCGGCGGGCATGATTCCCCTGGTGGGTCACTCCTCCTCGGTTGCGTAAGAATTCTATGCCGCAGGGTACGGCCTTCAAACAAACTGGCTTGCGTCTTCGGTGAAAATAATTTTCGTGCGGTTTCCGTAATAATCTCTCTTTGTATTGTTCCGTTTTAGTTGCTTGGAAAGCGGAAGTACTGTGAGAGAATCTTAATATGAAATTGCTTGAGAAAAATTCTGCCATACCGAAGGATGTTGGTAACTCCGATCCAAACGTGGCTGATGAATTCTTCACAATAGTTTCTGCCAGGAGAAGTCCACTTAAGCATGCGCCACTGCTTTGGCCAGTTCAGACAGGTGAGGAGGGGCTGGTCGCTTCCTCCGGAAATGTCTGGTTTGCCTTAAGAGGAAAGAGTATTAGCCTCTCTTATTGATTTAGAATCCCGGTGAGTCCACTCCGTTCGTTTGATAAATGGGTGAACTTTATGATAAGTCAAGAGTGCGTAAGAGCTAATTTGACCAAAGGCGCAAATCATTGATCCGCAACCTCTGCGTCACTTCAAATTAGGAAATACATCGAGCTTGGTTGCTTTCATCTCCAGGGTGGTGTCTAGATACTCATACGGCCATGTAGGTGGGGAGAACTGACCATATCCTTAGAAAGTGTGGCTATCTGTTGAATCTTCCCATGACATGAAACCTTAAAACCAAGTCATTCGATGATGAGGATAAAACGCGTACCTCCCTGGTTGCGAGAAGTCGAAAGGGTTTGTCCGAAAGGAGAACGAGACAAAGTGTTTCTATGCACGGTGGATGTCTCAATGGTTTCCCGATGAGCTAGCAGGATCGAAAAATAGTACACTCCACGTCGCGGCATTCTTGGCTCTCTCGGGGTTATCCCGGATATTTTCGATGATGGCTCGGTAAGAATGAGATAAGGTGGAACTCATCAATTTTTGCTATAAGATTGGCATAAAGGTGTCGTACTCCCTATTGGCGGCTTGTTTCTGTTCTTGTACACAAACTTGGATCATTTGGCTATGGAATGCGTGCTTCAAACGGTTACATGAAAGTGGATTCGTATGTTCATGTTGCTTTTCTTCAAGCGTGGCTATGGGATCATTTTGAAATATATGCTCCTAAACCGTTGGTTTCACTTCCCGCTTCTTGGGGTAGTTTGATAAAACTTTGCTGGTCGAATAGGCGCCCAAGAGTGGCTCAAACTGGATGATTTCCTTAATAACTCGTGCGCCGCTAATTTTCGTCCATGGTTTGAGTGTGTACATCCATAAACCGGAGTTAATACTTTTGCTTCGCTCCAAACATGTCTTTGCTTTACGATGGAGGGAATCTTGGCGTCGGTGAGATTGTATTCATGCGAAGTCGCATCCGGCTATATATCTTCTTTTTTTTTTAGATCGGTAGCGATTTTATAATAGTGAGCGAGCTGCTCGGCATATGGGTTTCGACCAAGGGTTCCCTCTCGTTCGTCGGTGGCAGCTCCAGAGGATCCATTATCGGGCGTTCTTGATGCCGATCTTCTTGCTTCTTTAAGTGTCCCTTTCTTACTTTCTAACGAAATCCATCGACTACCTCCAAGTATAACGCATTACGGCAGTGAATTCCTCGTCATCCAGGAATTTGTGAAAGCCGTAATGGAGAACACTCGTGGTAGGCCTTCCGCCTAGATTTTAGAAAAACATACGTTGTTGAGGGATACTTCTTTAACCAAAAGGAAATCCGTCGGTCTGGACGTGGACAGTTTTCAAGTGAAGGAGCGACGGTCTAAGAATCGTACAGGCGGTTTCCAGTCATATTCCACAGCTCTACCGACTTTTAGTTCATCCAACATGAGGGTACGTGTGATTTCTTTCTTGACTTCAGCTGGATCACGTATATCCTTGTTTCTTTTCTGAGAACGTGTCCTTGTATCTCGTCCAGGGTTTCAGCAGCACGGACGCCTTTTCCAAACTTGTAGGTAGTCAGAAAGCATCGTTTTTCGAGACAAAGGGCGGGGGTGCTGAGCTCAACCATGGTGATGGGTATTCCGAAAAGGATGAAAGTCCGGAGTCCAGCGATGGCAAGAGTAGTTCTTATGATAACAATGCTGAAACTTCGTCTAGTCAGTCTGAAACTGAATCGGTGAGTCCCCTCCATGTTTTTCTTCTTTCCCCTTTTTTTTTTTCTTTGTAGTAAAACTAAATTTTGATTTTTAAGAGGAAACCGTTCCTGGATATGATGTTGAAGTGGAAGACCGCCAGAGCAAAGACGTAGCCGTACTTTCCACTGCGAAAACTGTGCCAGTTAGCGACTTGGACATGGAGATTCATCATCCCGATGGCGCTGTCGTGACTCAGGTGGAGGAGAGCACTGGGGGTGAAATCATAATTAGGTATCTCTTGCCGATTCTTGATTCGATTCTGAGTGCCACCTTCAATCCTACGTATCTGCCCCATTTCCCAAGTCATGTGTTGATTGGTGGATTTAGCGTGCCAGCTAAGCATGCGACATTGTACACCAAGATTTGGGAAATCTATGGTCACATTGCCACGACTAAGAAGATCACTAGTCGACATGCGTTGGTCAAGCGTGTGGAGGAAGCCTTGTCTTCGATTGATGAGATGTGCAACGGACCGGTCATATAATTTTCGAGGATGTAATCTCGAGCTAGAAGTTCCATCGTGACATGTGCGTGGGCTTCGAATTCAACGTTCCTTGGTTTGTTGAAGGTTTCTCTGATGTTGAAAGGTCGTTGGCCGGAGCAGTTGAAGGTCCTTCCGCAGACATGATGAAGAAGCATGAAGCAGAATTCAAGAAGTTATGCAGGAAGCTGAAACTTAAGAGGGCGGATCTCCAAAGCACGAGGGAGGCCTTTGCCAAAAGGAGCAAGCCGTTGTTGGAAAACTTCCCTTGAATATATATCTGTCTTCTGGACCTCTTATCTTTAGTTTTTTTTTTTGTTGAAAGGCAAATGAGACGTCTGGTTTCGGTTGTTGATTTTATGATTTTCTCAGGTTAATAGATAAATGCTACCTTGACGATTTTGGATTATATATTTATTTTTTTTTGAATGAAATGTTTATAATTGAATTGTCTTTGGCTATGAATGAAAGTGACGCAGACATCCCAGGAAAACCATGGAACCGTGTGTTGGTAGATGACATGGGATGAAACATGGCTATAGGTTTTATCATAAATTGAAAAAGCAAACCACGTATTTTTATCTAGATAAGACTTACTTGGTTTCTCAGGTCTTCTGATGAGAATAAACTTTTCGGGTGTAGGGCCAAGTTTTTTTTAATCAAGAAACATGGTCATGGGAAGTCCCCAGTCTTCCGCGTCATTGCTGAGTTGTCTGATAACTGCGCCGTTAATCCCTGGGCGGATCGTTTTGCTTCCAGCCTTTGAGAAGTCCCCATTCATCCCTTGTCGTGTCATAAATGATAATACAGCCGTCGAGTAACTGAGTCGGAGTGGATCGCCTTCCTCTACCATCTTGACGTCTGGGTCGAAGAATGAGATCGCTGGTTGAAAATTGATATTGTAACCGAAAGATCGAACCACCCGCTGAAGTCGCCAATTTTTTGTAGGTAAAAATGGCTTTTGCTGATTTCGGTAATTACGGGTATGCAGGTGAGAAAGAATTTAAACCCTAAACAATGTACTGCAAGGGAGTACTTTAGTTTCGAGAGATCAATCTGTACAAGTCCGGCCTAAACCAAGAAATGGCCATTCCATACTTGCTTCGGTCACAAAGTGGAGGAGAATGGGTTGGTTTTGGGGAGGGAAGCAAGGAAAGTGGTGAGACCAGAATAGTTGATTCCGGAAGAGTAGTTGGGTTACTACGACTTGTTATCAGAAAAGTGAGAGAGCTAACAAGGTGAGCTAGCAAGTAAGTATTTCTGTGTATTTTATCTCCCGTATGAACTTGTTGTTCAATGGAAATAGGTAAGACCTATTTATACAAGTCGGAGTAAAAACGCATTCTCGGTCTCATTAAGGAGTGGGGAAGTAAATGGGAGGAGGTGGTAACCGTATGCATGGAATTGATGTTCCATAAAGTGGTTAACGCATGAAACTGGTTTTCATGAAACTTCTAACGTTGTGGAATTGATGTCCCATAAAGTTGTTAACGCATGTGCTTTATGTCCCATGAACGTTTCACACATAACTTCCCGTATTTACTAACCGCCTCACCCTTATGACACCTCCTTATGACGGGCATAGTATACGCCGCACTCTGTAAACCACCAAACCAATACCCAAAGAGGATCCCCCGGTTTGTGTTGATGTCTCGAATGTTTTGGAAAAATGTAGTATTTGTTGTGGCTTGGCAAGTCAAGCTGGGGAAACTTTCCAGCCTGGTGACCTTCGACGGTCGATATTTTGCATCTTGAGAGGAGGGGCAACCGTTAATTGTTGTACGATTTCTTTTCGGTAGCCGCGTAGTGAGGGCCAACGTGGTATCGCGGATAGGTTGGCATGCCATTGGCATGGCAAGGTTTGGTGTGGCTAAACTTAGGTTTTCGGGCCAAAGGTTACCTTGTGTCGTCTGGTAACCTTGGATGGCTAGGATTTGCTCTTGGGATTAAAGGGAAACCGTTGATTGTTGCACGACTTCGTGTTGGTGGTCAGCAGAGGGAACGCCAATGTGAGGTGGTGCGGCTAGGGTGTGGTTAGGCTTGGCATGTGGGGCCAAGGTTTCTCCTTGGGCGTGGCTAGCTTTGGCTAGGTGCGATTTTGGCTTGGCATGTGGGGCAAGGGTTTGCCATGGGCGTATGGCGTGGCTAGGGCGAAGGCAAGGGAGTTTGGCTTGGCATGATGTGACTAGCATGGCTAGGTCCAAGGAAAACTGCGTTTGGCATGGAGCGGCTAGCTTGGCTAGGTTTGGTTTGGCTTGGCATGTGGGTCCAAGGGTTTGCCATAGGCGCATGGCGTGACTATCTTGGGGCTAGGTGCGTTTTGGCTTGGCATGTGGGGCCAAGGGTTTTCCATAGGCGCATGACGTGACTAGCTTGGGATAGGTGCGGTTTTGGCTTGGCATGTGGGGCCAGGGGTTTGCCATAGGCGCATGGCATGACTAGCTTGGGCTAGGTGCGGTTTTGGCTTGGCATGTGGGGCCAAGGGTTTTCCATAGGTGCATGACGTGACTAGCTTGGGTTAAGTGCGGTTTTGGATTGGCATGTGGGGCCAAGGGCTCGCCATAGGTGCATGGCGTGACTAGCTTAGGCTAGGTGCGGTTTTGGCTTGGCGTGTGGGTCCAAGGGCTTGCCATAGGCGCATGGCGTGGCTAGCTTGGGCTAGATTCCTGACCAAGATGGAGTTTTGGGCCAAAGTTTGTTTGGTAACCTTAGACATCCAGGATTCGCTACTGGTATTGAAGGGAATCCGTTGATTGTTGTTCGCCTTCGTTTTGATAGCCGCGTAGTGAAGGCCAGTTTGGTGGCGCGGCATGGGGCCATGAAGAGGTGCGTTTTGCATGGCGCAGTCGGTGTGGCTCGATATGATTTTCCATTGGCACGGAGGTGCCGCTAGCATGGCCGGCATGCTTTGGCGCTGAATGGCAATGAGGTGTGGTGGTGGCATGATTTGCCATTGGCACAGAGGTGCGGCTAGCATGGTTGGCATGCTTTTGGCACTGGCCGTTGTGGTCTGGCATGATTTGCCATTGGCAATGCAGGTGCGGCTAGCATGGTTGGCATACTTTGGCGCGGCCGGTGTGGTGGCATGATTTGCCATTGGCGAGGTGCGGCTAGCATGGTTGTCATGCTTTGGCGCGGTCGATGTGGCTGGCATGATTTGCCATTGGCACAGAGGTGCGGTTAGCATGGTTGGCATGCTTTGGCGCGGTTGGTGTGGCTGGCATGATTTGCCATTGGCACACGCGGGAATTAGGGTTTAGCTTATCGTAACCCTAATTTGAAAAAGATACCCCGATAATTATTTAGGGACACATTAAAGGTTTCAGTAAATGTGCCTAGTAAATGCTTGTTACTTTAAATGTTGTGACATCACTGTCTGCTAGGGTTTAGTGTTTTACGATTTTAACCCTAAACTAAAAACCACCATCAACATTAAGTCCCCTACTTAGCTCGGAACTGGTGACTTGTTGCGAGGTAAGCATATGATGGTGACAGATAAGGATGGAATCGAGGCGTAAATCATTGCAAAGATGGCCAGGAGAATCCGACTAACCTTTTTGAGTGGTAAAGAGAGTTTTGGCTTCCCGTGTTGGCAGCCATGCGTAAGTTGTACTGGGAATGCAGACCGTGGAGTGGTGAGATGAAAGTTACCAGCTTGGTCTGGTTGTACATCTCCAAGGAAAAGGGGGCACAGTCTTGGAAGGAGACGCAAGTGGACGGCTTGGCTCGAGGGGCCAAGAGGTGGTGTGGTCTTCGTAAGGCAAACGTGTGTGGATGATAGGGTCGCGACAGTGGAGCAGGCGGCTTGGCATAGTGTGGCCTTGGCAAGACGAGATGTACACGGCCATCTAGGCGTGGTGGGGCCACGACAATGGAGAGAATGGCTTGGAGGGGGGTGGGGGCGGGGGTGGGGGCGGCAATGGCATGGTAGGACGTGCAAGGGCGGCTAGGCGTGGTGGGGCCGCGGTGATGGAGCGAGGGCTTGGCTGGGGCCGTGGTAAGGTATGGCATACATGGGTGGTGGGGCCGTGGTATGGCGTGAGTGTTCTTGGACGTGGAAATTGGTCTTTGCGGGACCGGTTTCCTCTTTACCTTCCTTGGCTCAAAATTGGAAATCCTCTCCTTGTTCAAACTCTCAAGTATCACACCTATAAAAGGATTTAGGCCTCTCCCTTTGATTCACGTCTTCATTATTCTCGTCTTCTTTTTTTTTTTTTTTTGGTTCGCTTGGTAGCGGTGAAGCGGACAAGCGGATTAGGTACGTCTTCCAGTACTTCTTCTTTGTCTTGCTTCCCTTTTGTTTTCTTGTGTTGGTGAAAACCCTAGTTGTAGGCGTACCTTTTTATTACCTTGTAGAACATGTTGGTGTGAGTCCTAGCCACCGATATGTCTTACACGCGCTCCTATTAGTACTTAGCCATGAATACCATAGTAATGTTGACCGCGTCAACTCGTTGTGTAAGGTAAGCACGCGATAGTAATTTGCCATCCCTTTCCCACAAAAACCTAGTTCTTAGGGTTTACTCCTTGTTTTGGTGTGGCGGTGGGCATGATTCCCCTGGTGGGTCACTCCTCCTCGGTTGCATAAGAATTCTATGCCGCAGGGTACGGCCTTCAAACAAACTGGCTTGCGTCTTGGTGAAAATAATTTTCGTGTGGTTTCCGTAATAATCTCTCTTTGTATTGTTCCGTTTTAGTTGCTTGGAAAGCGGAAATACTGTGAGAGAATCTTTATATGAAGTTGCTTGAGAAAAATTCTGCCATACCGAAGGATGTTGGTAACTCCGAGCCAAACGTGGCTGATGAATTCTTCACAATAGTCTCTGCCAGGAGAAGTCCACTAAAGCATGCGCCACTGCTTTTGACCGGTTCGGACAGTGAGGGAGGGGACTGGTCGCTTCCTCCCGGAAATGTAATACAGTTTTGCCTTAAGAGGAAAGAGTATTCCGCCTCTCTTATTGATTTCAGAATCCCAGTGAGTCCACTCCGTTCGTTTGATAAATGGGTGAACTTTATGATAAGTCAAGAGTGCGTAAGAGCTAATTTGACCAAGGCGCAAATCATTGATGCTGTCGCAGCCTCTGCATCACTTCAAATTAGGAAATACATCCCGAGCTTGGTTGCTTTCATCTCCAGGTGGTGTCCAGATACTCATACGGCCATATGTAGGTGGGGAGAACTGACCATATCCTTAGAAAGTGTGGCTATCCTGTTGAATCTTCCCATGACATGAAACCTTAAAACCAAGCTGTCTGATGATGAGGAAAAAACGCGTACCGCCCTGGTTGCGAAGTCGAAAGGGTTTGTCCGAAAGGAGAACGAGACAAAGTGTTTCTATGCCTGGTGGATGTTTCAATGGTTTCCCGATGAGCTAGCATCGGATCAGAAAAATAGTACACTCCACGTCGCGGCATTCTTGGCTCTCTGGTTATCCCGGGATATTTTCGATGATGGCTCTGGTAAGAATGAGATAAGGCTGGAACTCATCAATTTTGCTATAAGATTGGAGAAAGGTGTCGTACTCCCTATTGGCGGCTTGTTTCTCGGTTCTCTGTACACAAACTTGGATCATTTGGCTATGGAATGCGTGCTTCAAACGGTTACATGAAAGTGGATTCGTATGTTCATGTTGCTTTTCTCCAAGCGTGGCTATGGGATCATTTTGAAATATATGCTCCTAAACCGTTGGTTTCACTTCCCGCTTCTTGGGGTAGTTTGATAAAACTTTGCTGGTCGAATAGGCGCCCAAGAGCTGGCTCAAACCTGGATGATTTCCTTAATAACTCGTGCGCCGCTAATTTTCGTCCATGGGCCCCAGTGTGTACATCCATAAACCAGGTTAATACTTTTTCTTCTGCTCCAAACATGTCTTTGCTTTCTGATGGAGGAAATCTTGGCGTCGGTGAGATTGTATTCATGCGAAGTCGCACGTCTGGCTATATATCTTCTTTTTTCGTAGATCGTGTCAGGCAGTTTTTTATAATAGTGAGCGAGCAGCTCGGCATATGGGTTTCGACCAAGGGTTCCCTCTCGTTCGTCAGCTGGCAGCTCCAGAGGATCCATTATCGGACGTTCTTGATGCCAGTGTTCTTGCGCCGGGCAGAAGTCTCCCTTTCTTACTTTCGGAACGAAATCCATCGACTACCTCCAAGTATAACGCATTCTGGCAGAGTGAATTCCTCGTCATCCAGGAATTTGTGAAAGCCGTAATGGAGAACACTCGTGGTAGGCCTTCCGCCTAGATTTTAGAAAAACATACGTTGTTGAGGGATACTTCTTTAACCAAAAGGAAATCCGTCTGGTCCGGGACGTGGACAGTTTTCAAGTGAAGGAGCGACGGTCTAAGAATCGTACAGGCGGTTTCCAGTCATATTCCACAGCTCTACCGACTTTTAGTTCATCCAACATGAGGGTACGTGTGATTTCTTTCTTGACTTCAGCTGGATCACGTATATCCTTGTTTCTTTTCTGAGAACGTGTCCTTGTATCTCGTCCAGGGTTTCAGCAGCACAGACGCCTTTTCCAAACTTGTAGGTAGTCAGAAAGCATCGTTTTTCGAGACAAAGGGCGGGGGTGCTGAGCTCAACCATGGTGATGGGTATTCCGAAAAGGATGAAAGTCCGTGAGTCCGCTGAATGGCAAGAGTAGTTCTTATGATAACAATGCTGAAACTTCGTCTAGTCAGTCTGAAACTGAATCGGTGAATCCCCTCCATGTTTTTCTTCTTTCCCCTTTTTTTTTTCTTTGTAGTAAAACTAAATTTTGATTTTTAAGAGGAAACCGTTCCTGGATATGATGTTGAAGTGGAAGACCGCCAGAGCAAAGACGTAGCCGTACTTTCCACTGCGAAAACTGTGCCAGTTAGCGACTTGGACATGGAGATTCATCATCCCGATGGCGCTGTCGTGACTCAGGTGGAGGAGAGCACTTCGGGGGGTGAAATCATAATTAGGTATCTCTTGCCAGTTGCTGATTAAGTTGCAGGTGCCACCTTCAATCCTCCGTATCTGGCCCCTTTCCCAGGTCATGTGTTGATTGGTGGATTTAGCGTGCCAGCTAAACATGCGACATTGTACACCAAGATTTGGGAAATCTATGGTCACATTGCCACGACTAAGAAGATCACTAGTCGACATGCGTTGGTCAAGCGTGTGGAGGAAGCCTTGTCTTCGATTGATGAGATGTGCAACGTGACTAGTCATATAATTTCTGAGGATGTAATCTCGAGCTAGAAGTTCCATCGTGACATGTGCGTGGGCTTCGAATTCAACGTTCCTTGGTTTGTTGAAGGTTTCTCTGATGTTGAAAGGTCGTTGGCCGGAGCAGTTGAAGGTCCTTCCGCAGACATGATGAAGAAGCATGAAGCAGAATTCAAGAAGTTATGCAGAATTTCGAAACTTAAGAGGGCGGATCTCCAAAGCACGAGGGAGGCCTTTGCCAAAAGGAGCAAGCCGTTGTTGGAAAACTTCCCTTGAATATATATCTGTCTTCTGGACCTCTTATCTTTAGTTTTTTTTTTGTTGAAAGGCAAATGAGACGTCTGGTTTCGGTTGTTGATTTTCTGATTTTCTCAGGTTAATAGATAAATGCTACCTTGACGATTTTGATTATATATATTTTTTTTTGAATGAAATGTTTATAATTGAATTGTCTTTGGATATGAATGAAAGTGACGCAGACATCCCAGGAAAACCATGGAACCGTGTGTTGGTAGATGACATGGGATGAAACATGGCTATAGGTTTTATCATAAATTGAAAAAGCAAACCACGTATTTTTATCTGGATAAGACTTACTTGGTTTCTCAGGTCTTCTGATGAGAATAAACTTTTCGGGTGTAGGACCAAGTTTTTTTTTATCAAGAAACATGGTCATGGGAAGTCCCCAGTCTTCCGAGTCATTGCTGAGTTGTCTGATAACTGCGCCGTTAATCCCTGGGCGGATCGTTTTGCTTCCAGCCTCTGAGAAGTCCCCAGTCATCCCTTGTCGTGTCATGACTGATAATATAGCCGTCGAGTAACTGAGTCGGAGTGGATCGCCTTCCTCTACCATCTTGACGTCTGGGTCGAAGAATGAGATCGCTGGTTGAAAATTGACATTGTAATCGAAAGATCGAACCACCCGCTGAAGTCGCCAATTTTTTGTAGGTGAAAATGGCTTTTGCTGATTTCGGTAATTACGGGTGTGCAGGTGAGAAAGAATTTAAACCCTAAACAATGTACTGCAAGGGAGTACTTTAGTTTCGAGAGATCAATATGTACAAGTCCGGCCTAAACCAAGAAATGGCCAATCCATACTTGCTTCGGTCACAAAGTGGAGGAGAATGGGTTGGTTTTGGGAGGAAGCAAGGAAAGTGGTGAGACCAGAATAGTTGATTCCGGAAGAGTAGTTGGGTTACTACGACTTGTTATCAGAAAAGTGAGAGAGCTAACAAGGTGAGCTAGCAAGTAAGTAGTATTGTATCTCCCGTATGAACTTATTGTTCAATGGAAATAGGTAAGACGTATTTATACAAGTCGGAGCAAAAACGTACCCTGGTCTCATTAAGGAGTGGGGAAGTAAATTGGAGGAGGTGGTAACCGTATGCATGGAACTGATGTTCCATAAAGTGGTTAAAGCATGAAACTGGTTTTCATGAAACTGCTAACGTTGTGGAATTGATGTCCCATAAAGTTGTTAACGCATGTGCTTTATGTCCCATGAACGTTTAACACATAACTTCCCGTATTTACTAACCGCCTCACCCTTATGACACCTCCTTATGACGGGCATAGTATACGCCGCACTCTGTAAACCACCAAACCAATACCCAAAGAGGATCCCCCGGTTTGTGTTGATGTCTCGAATGTTTTGGAAAAAATGTAGCACGCTGTTGTGGCTTGGCAAGTCAAGCTTGGGAAACTTTCCAGCCTGGTGACCTTCGACGGTCGATATTTTGCATCTTGAGAGGAGGGGCAACCGTTGATTGTTGCACGATTTCTTTTCGGTAGCCGCGTAGTGAGGGCCAACGTCGCATCGCGGATAGGTTGGCATGCCATTGGCATGGCAAGGTTTGGTGTGGCTAAACTTAGGTTTTGGGCCAAAGGTTACCTTGTGTCGTCTGGTAACCTTGGATGGCTAGGATTTTCTCTTGGGATTAAAGGGCAACCATTGATTGTTGCACGCCTTCGTTTTGGTAGCCGCGTAGTGAGAGCCAACGTGGTGGCGTGGCTAGGTTGGCATGCCGTTGGCATTGCATTGTTTGGCGTGGCCAAACTTAGGTTTTCGGGCCAAAGGTTACCATGTGTCGTCTGGTAACCTTGGATGGCTAGGATTTTCTCATGGGATTGAAGGGCAACCGTTGATTGTTGCACGCCTTTGTTTTGGTAGCCGCATAGTGAGGGCCAAAGTGGTGGCGCGGCGAGGTTGGCATGTCATTGGCTTGGCAAGGTTTGGCGTGGCCAAACTTTGGTTTTCGGGCCAAAGGTTACCATATGTCGTCTGGTAACCTTGGATGGCTAGGATTTGCTCCTGGTATTGAAGGGAAACCGTTGATTATTGCACGCCTTCATTTTGGTAGCCGCGTAATGATGGCCAACGTGGTGGCGCGGCTAGGTTGGCATGTCATTGGCATGGCAAGGTTTGGCATGGCCAAACTTAGGTTTTCGGGCCAAAGGTTACGATGTATCGTCTGGTAACCTTGGATGGCTAGGATTTTCTCTTGAGATTGAAGGGCAACCGTTGATTATTGCACGCCTTCGTTTTGGTAGCAACGTAGTGAGGGCCAATGTGGTGGCGCGTTTAGGTTGGCATGCCGTTGGCATGGCAAGGTTTGGCGTGGCCGAACTTAGGTTTTCGGGCCAAAGGTTACCATGTGTCGTCTAGTAACCTTGGATGGCTAGGATTTTCTCCTGGGATTGAACGGCAACTGTTGATTGTTGCAGGCTTTCGTTTTGGTGGCCGCGTAGGGAAGACCAACAGGGTGGCACGGCTAGGGTGTGGTTAGGCTTGGAATGTGGGGCCAAGGGTTCGCCTTGGGGTGGCTAGCTTTGGCTAGGTGCGATTTTGGCTTGGCATGTGGGGCCAAGGGTTTTCCATGGGCGTATGGCGTGGCTAGGGCCAAGGCAAGGGCGTTTGGCTTGGCATGATGTGACTAGAATGGCTAGGGCCAAGGCAAAGTGCGTTTGGCATGACGCGGCTAGCTTGGCTAGGTTTGGTTTGGATTGGAATGTGGGGCCAAGGGTTTTCCATAGGCGCATGGCGTGACTAGCTTGGGCTAGGTGTGGTTTTGGCTTTGCATGTGGGGCCAAGGGTTTGCCATAGGCGCATGGCGTAACTAGCTTGGGCTAGGTGCGGTTTTGGCTTGGCATGTGGGGCCAAGGGTTTTCCATAGGCGCATGGCGTGACTAGCTTGGGGTAGGTGAGGTTTTGGCTTGGCATGTGTGGCCAAGGGTTTGCCATTCGCGCATGGCGTGACTAGCTTGGGCTAGGTGGGTTTTGGCTTGGCATGTGGGGCCATGGGTTTCCATAGGCGCATGGCGTGACTAGCTTTGGCTAGGTGCGGTTTTGGCTTGGCGTATGGGTCCAAGGGCTTGCCATAGGCGCATGGCTTGACTAGCTTGGGCTAGGTTCGGTTTTGGCTTGGCGTGTGGGGCGAAGGGCTTTCCATAGGCGCATGGCGAGGCTAACATGGGCTAGGTACGTGACCAAGCTAGGGTTTTGGGGCAAAGGTCATTTGGTAGCCTTAGTTGGCCAGGATTTGCTCCTGGGATTGAAGGGCAACCGTTGATTATTGTACGCCTTGGTTTTGATAGCCGCGTAGTGAAGGCCAACGTGGTGGCGCGGCTAGGTTGGCATGCCGTTGGCATGGCAAGGTTTGGCGTGGCCAAACTTAGATTTTCAGGCCAAAGGTTACCATGTGTCGTCTGGTAACCTTGGATGGCTAGGATTTGCTCCTGGGATTAAAGGGCAACTGTTGGTTGTTGCACACCTTCGTTTTGGTAGCAACGTGAGTGAGGGACAATGTGGTGGCGCGTTTAGGTTGGCATGCCGTTGGCATGGCAAGGTTTGGCGTGGTCAAACTTAGGTTTTCGGGCCAAAGGTTACCATGTGTCTTCTAGTAACCTTGGATGGCTAGGATTTGCTCGTGGGATTGAAGGGCAACCGTTGATTGTTGCACGCACCGTTTTGGTGGCCGCGTAGGGAAGACCAACGGGGTGGTGCGGCTAGGGTGTGGTTAGGCTTGGAATGTGGGGCCAAGGGTTCGCCTTGGGGTGGCTAGCTTTGGCTAGGTGTGATTTTGGCTTGGCATGTGGGGCCAAGGGGTTTGCCATGGGAATATGGCATGTCTAGGGCCAAGGCAAGGGCGTTTGGCTTGGCATGATGTGACTAGCATGGCTAGGGTCAAGGCAAAGTGCGTTTGGCATGGCGCGGCTAGCTTGGCTAGGTTTGGTTTGGATTGGCATGTGGGGACAAGGGTTTGCCATAGGCGCATGGCCCGACTAGCTTGGGCTAGGTGTGGTTTTGGCTTTGCATGTGGGGCCAAGGGTTTGCCATAGGCACATGGCGTAACTAGCTTGGGCTAGGTGCGGTTTTGGCGCATGTGGGGCCAAGGGTTTGCCATAGGCGCATGGCGTGACTAGCTTGGGCTAGGTGTGGTTTTGGCTTGGAATGTGGGGCCAAGGGTTTTCCATAGGCGCATGGCGTAACTAGCTTGGGTTAGGCGGTTTTGGCTTGGCATGTGAGCCAAGGTTTTTCCATAGGCGCATGGCGTGACTAGCTTGGCTAAGTTTTGGCTTGGCATGTGGGCCAAGGGTTTGCCATAGGCGCATGGCGTGACTAGCTTGGGCTAGGTGCGGTTTTGGCTTGGCATGTGGGGCCAAGGGTTTTCCATAGGCGCATGGCGTGACTATCTTGGGCTAGGTGCGGTTTTGGCTTGGCGAATGGGTCCAAGGGCTTGCCATAGGCGCATGGCTTGACTAGCTTGGGCTAGGTGCGGTTTTGGCTTGGCGTGTGGGGCGAAGGGCTTTCCATAGGCGCATGGAGAGGCTAACTTGGGCTAGGTGCGTGACCAAGCTAGGGTTTTGGGGCAAAGGTCATTTGTAGCCTTAGTTGGCCAGGATTTGCTCTTGGAATTGAAGGTCAACCGTTGATTATTGTACGCCTTTGTTTTGATAGCCAGTGAAGGGCAACGTGGTGGCGGCTAGGTTGGCATGCCGTTGGCATGGCAAGGTTGGCGTGGCCAAACTTAGGTTTCGGGCCAAAGGTTACCATGTGTCTTCTGGTAACCTTGGATGGCTAGGATTTGCTCCTGGGATTAAAGGGCAACCGTTGATTATTGTACGCCTTGGTTTTGATAGCCGCGTAGTGAAGGCCAACGTGGTGGCGCGGCTAGGTTGGCATGCCGTTGGCATGGCAAGGTTTGGCGTGGCCAAAGGTTACCATGTGTCGTCTGGTAACCTTGGATGGCTAGGATTTGCTCCTGGGATTAAAGGGCAAATGTTGGTTGTTGCACACCTTCGTTTTGGTAGCCGCGCAGTGAGGGACAACGTGGTGGCGCGGCTAGGTTGGCATGCCGTTGGCATGGCAAGGTTTGGCGTGGTCAAACTTAGGTTTTCGGGCCAAAGGTTACCATGTGTCTTCTGGTAACCTTGGATGGCTAGTATTTTCTCGTGGGATTGAAGGGCAACCGTTGATTGTTGCACGCCTTCGTTTTGGTGGCCGCGTAGGGAACGCCAACAGGGTGGTGCGGCTAGGGTGTGGTTAGGCTTGGAATGTGGGGCCAAGGGTTCGCCTTGGGCGTGGCTAGCTTTGGCTAGGTGCGATTTTGGCTTGGCATGTGGGGCCAAGGGTTTGCCATGGGAATATGGCATGTCTAGGGCCAAGGCAAGGGCGTTTGGCTTGGCATGATGTGACTAGCATGGCTAGGGTCAAGGCAAAGTGCGTTTGGCATGGCGCGGCTAGCTTGGCTAGGTTCGGTATGGATTGGCATGTGGGGACAAGGGTTTGCCATAGGCGCATGGCCTGACTAGCTTGGGCTAGGTGTGGTTTTGGCTTTGCATGTGGGGCCAAGGGTTTTCCATAGGCACATGGCGTAACTAGCTTGGGCTAGGTGCGGTTTTGGCTTGGCATGTGGGGCCAAGGGTTTGCCATAGGCGCATGGCGTGACTAGCTTGGGCTAGGTGTGGTTTTGGCTTGGAATGTGGGGCCAAGGGTTTTCCATAGGCGCATGGCGTAACTAGCTTGGGTTAGGTGCGGTTTTGGCTTGGCATGTGCGGCCAAGGTTTTTCCATAGGCGCATGGCGTGACTAGCTTGGGCTAGGTGCGGTTTTGGCTTGGCATGTGGGTCCAAGGGTTTGCCATAGGCGCATGGCGTGACTAGCTTGGGCTAGGTGCGGTTTTGGCTTGGCATGTGGGGCCAAGGGTTTTCCATAGGCGCATGGCGTGACTATCTTGGGCTAGGTGCGGTTTTGGCTTGGCGAATGGGTCCAAGGGCTTGCCATAGGCGCATGGCTTGACTAGCTTGGGCTAGGTGCGGTTTTGGCTTGCGTGTGGGGCGAAGGGCTTTCCATAGGCGCATGGAGAGGCTAACTTGGGCTAGGTGCGTGACCAAGCTAGGGTTTTGGGGCAAAGGTCATTTGGTAGCCTTAGTTGGCCAGGATTTGCTCCTGGAATTGAAGGTCAACCGTTGATTATTGTAAGCCTTTGTTTTGATAGCCGCGTAGTGAAGGGCAACGTGGTGGCGCGGCTAGGTTGGCATGCCGTTGGCATGGCAAGGTTTGGCGTGGCCAAACTTAGGTTTTCGGGCCAAAGGTTACCATGTGTCGTCTGGTAACCTTGGATGGCTAGGATTTGCTCCTGGGATTAAAGGGCAACCGTTGATTGTTGCACGCCTTCGTTTTGATAGCCGCGTAGTGAGGGCCAACGTGGTGGCGTGGCTAGGTTGGCATGCCGTTGGCATGGCAAGGTTTGGCGTGGCCAAACTTAGGTTTTTGGGCCAAAGGTTACCATGTGTCATCTGGTAACCTTGGATGGCTAGGATTTTCTCATGGGATTGAAGTGCAACCGTTGATTATTGCACGCCTTCGTTTTGGTAGCCGCGTAGTGAGGGCCAATGTGGTGGCGCGTCGAGGTTGGCATGTCGTTGGCTTGGCAAGGTTTGGCGTGGCCAAACTTTGGTTTTCTGGCCAAAGGTTACCATGTGTCGTCTGGTAACCTTGGATGGCTAGGATTTGCTCCTGGTATTGAAGGGCAACCGTTGATTGTTGCACGCCTTCATTTTGGTAGCCACGTAGTGATGCCCAGCGTGGTGGCGCGGCTAGGTTGGCATGTCATTGGCATGGCAAGGTTTGGCATGGCCAAACTTAGGTTTTCGGGCCAAAGGTTACGATGTATCGTCTGGTAACCTTGGAAGGCAAGGATTTTCTCCTGAGATTGAAGGGAAACCGTTGATTGTTGCACGCCTTCGTTTTGGTAGCCGCGTAGTGAGGGCCAATGTGGTGGCGCGTCTAGGTTGGCATGCCGTTGTCATGGCAAGGTTTGGCGTGGCCAAACTTAGGTTTTTGAGCCAAAGGTTACCATGTGTCGTCTGGTAACCTTGGATGGCTAGGATTCGCTCATGGGATTGAAGGGTAACCATTGATTGTTGCACGCTTTCGTTTTGGTGGTCGCGTAGGGAAGACCAACAGGGTGGCACGGCTAGGGTGTGGTTAGGCTTGGAATGTGGGGCCAAGGGTTCGCCTTGGGCGTGGCTAGCTTTGTCTAGGTACGATTTTGGCTTGGCATGTGGGGCCAAGGGTTTGCCATGGGCGTATGGCTTGGCTAGGGCCAAGGCAATGACGTTTGGCTTGGCATGATGTGACTAGCATGGCTAGGGCCAAGGAAAAGTGCGTTTGGCATGGCGCGGCTAGCTTGGCTAGGTTTGGTTTGGATTGGCATGTGGGGCCAAGGGTTTGCCATAGGCGCATAGCGTGACTAGCGTGGGCTAGGTGTGGTTTTGGCTTGGCATGTGAGGCCAAGAGTTTACCATAGGCGCATGGTGTAACTAGCTTGGGCTAGGTGCGGTTTTGGCTTCGCATGTGGGGCCAAGGGTTTTCCATAGGCGCATGGCGTGACTAGCTTGGGCTAGGTGCGGTTTTGGCTTGGCATGTGGGTCCAAGGGTTTTCCATAGGCGCATGGCTTGACTAGCTTGGGCTAGGTGCGGTTTTGGCTTGGCATGTGGGGCCAAGGGTTTTCCATAGGCGCATGGCGTGACTAGCTTGGGCTAGGTGCGGTTTTGGCTTGGCGAATGGGTCCAAGGGCTTTCCATAGGCGCATGGCTTGACTAGCTTGGGATAGGTGCGATTTTGGCTTGGCGTGTGGGGCGAAGGGATTTCCATAGGCGCATGGCGAGGCTAACTTGGGCTAGGTGCGTGACCAAGCTAGGGTTTTGGGGCAAAGGTCATTTGGTAGCCTTAGTTGGCCAGGATTTGCTCCTGGGATTGAAGGGCAACCGTTGATTATTGTACGCCTTTGTTTTGATAGCCGCGTAAGGAAGGCCAACGTGGTGGCGCAGCTAGGTTGGCATGCCGTTGGCATGGCAAGGTGTGGCGTGGCCAAACTTAGGTTTTCTGGCCAAAGGTTACCATGTGTCGTCCGGTAACCTTGGATGGCTAGGATTTGCTCCTGGGATTGAAGGGGAACCGTTGATTGTTGCACGCTTTCATTTTGGTGGCCGCGTAGGGAAGGCCAACAGGGTGGCATGGCTGGGGTATGGTTAGGCTTGGAATGTGGGGCCAAGGGTTCTCCTTGGACGTGGCTAGCTTTGGCTAGGTGCAATTTTGGCTTGGCATGTGGGGCCAAGGGTATGCAATGGGCGTATGGCGTGGCTAGGGCCAAGGCAAGGGCATTTGGCTTGGCATGATGTGACTAGCATGGCTAGGGCCAAGGCAAAGTGTGTTTGGCATGGAGCGTCTAGCTTGGCTAGGTTTGGTTTGGATTGGCATGTGGGGCCAAGGGTTTGCCATACGCGCATGGCGTGACTAGCTTGGGCTAGGTGCGGTTTTTGCTTGGCATGTGGGGCCAAGGGTTTGCCATAGGCGCATGGCGTAACTAGCTTGGGCTAGGTGCGGTTTTGGCTTGGCATGTGGGACCAAGGGTTTTCCATAGGCGCATGGAGTGACTAGCTTGGGCTAGGTGCGGTTTTGGCTTGGCATGTGGGGCCAAGGGTTTGCCATAGGCGCATGGCGTGACTAGCTTGGGATAGGTGCGGTTTTGGCTTGGCATGTGGGGCCAAGGGTTTTCCATAGGCGCATGGCGTGACTAGCTTGGGCTAGGTGCGGTTTTGGCTTGGCGTATGGGTCCAAGGGCTTGCCATAGGCGCATGGCTTGACTAGCTTGGGCTAGGTGCGGTTTTGGCTTGGCGAGTGGGGCGAAGGGCTTTCCACAGTCGCATGGCGAGGCTAACTTGGGCTAGGTGCGTGACCAAGCTAGGGTTTTGGGGCAAAGGTCATTTGGTAGCCTTAGTTGGACAGGATTTTCTCTTGGGATTTAAGGGCAACCGTTGATTGTTGTACGCCTTTATTTTGATAGCCGCGTAATGAAGGCCAGTCTGGTGGCACGGCATGGGGCCATGTCGAGGTGCGTTTGGGATGGCGCAGTAGGTGTGGCTGGCATGATTTGCCATTGGCACGGAGGTGCGGCTAGCATGGCTGGCATGCTTTAGCGCGGTCATGTGGCTGGCATGATTTGCCATTGGCACAGAGGTGCGACTATCATGGTTGGCATGCTTTTGGCGCGGTCGGTGTGGCTGGCATGATTTTCCGTTGGCATAGAGGTGCGCCTAGCATGGTTGGCATGCTTTGGCGCGGTCGGTGTGGCTGGCATGATTTGCCATTGGCACAGCGGTGCGGCTAGCACGGTTGGCATGCGTTGGCGCGGTCGGTGTGGTTGGCATGATTTGCTATTGGCACAGAGGTGTGGCTAGCATGGTTGGTATGCTTTGGCGCGGCGGTGTGGCTGGCATGATTTTTCATTGGCACAGAGGTGCGGCTAGCATGGTTGGAATGCTTTGGCGTGGTCAGTGTGGCTGGCATGATTTGCCATTGGCACGGAGGTGCGGCTAGCATGGCTGGCATGCTTTAGCGTGGTCGGTGTGGCTGGCATGATTTGCCATTGGCACAGAGGTGCGACTAGCATGGTTGGCATGATTTTGGTGTGGTCGGTGTGGCTGACATGATTTGCCATTGGCACAGCGGTGCGGCTAGCACGGTTGGCATGCGTTGGCGCGGTCGGTGTGGCTGGCATGATTTGCTATTGGCACAGAGGTGTGGCTAGCATGGTTGGCATGCTTTGGCACGGTCGGTGTGGCTGGCATGATTTGCCATTGGCACAGCAGTGCGGCTAGCACGGTTGGCATGCGTTGGCGCGGTCGGTGTGGCTGGCATGATTTGCTATTGGCACAGAGGTGTGGCTAGCATGCTTTGGCGCGGTTGGTGTGGCTGGCATGATTTTTCATTGGCACAGAGGTGCGACTAGCATGGGTGGAATGCTTTGGCGCGGTCGGTGTGGCTGGGATGATTTTCCATTGGCACAGAGGTGCGGCTAGCATGGTTGGCATGCTTTGGCACGGTCGGTGTGGATGGCATGATTTTCCATTGGCACAGAGGTGAGGCTAGCGTGGTTGGCATGCTTTAGCGCGGTCGGTGTGGCTGGCATGATTTGCCATGGGCACAGAAGTGCGGCTAGCATGGTTGGCATTCTTTGCCGCGGTCGGTGTGGCTGGCATGATTCGCCATTGGCACTCGCGGGAATTAGGGTTTGGCTTGTCGTAACCCTAATTTGAAAAAGATACCCTGGTAAGTATTTAGGGACACATTAAAGGTTTCAGTAAATGTGCCTAGTAAATGCTTGTTACTTTAAATGTTGTGACATCACTGTCTGTTAGGGTTTAGTGTTCTATGATTTTAACCCTAAACTAAAAACCACCATCAACACCTACCACTAAATTGAAATGACGGTGATGAGATACCTCAATCGGGACATGGCATTGGGACCTATGACCCTCCCTGTTGAGTGTGTTCGACAGAAATGGAATTTATACTAACACGTTAACATACTTTGTTGCAGGGAACAACAAGCTCAACATTAATAAACAACCAAAGTATGAACAAAATGGCATAAGGGAGAATGTCAAGTAACAAGAAAACAACCGGTTGGCGATGCAGCACCCCATAAAAAAAGGAGTTAGGAAATAAAATAAAGGTTTCCAAACGAATTACAGCCCAACATAAGGAGCAGAATAGTGGAGCAGCACTACAAAAGGTCCATTTATGCCTTCGGAGGAACTGATCCTGAACCGGCCTTTTGCAGCAGCATCGGCTCGCTTCTTATCCATCACCGCTTTAACACCTTCCTTTACTCTAACAACCAGCTCGGAATTGAAACTCTCCTTCTCAGCAGCGAGACTCTGAGTCAACTGGGTCGATGCCGCCTCAGCAGTGGCTACTTGCCTAAGCAGATGGATCTCCCTCGCTTTCAGTCGGACATTCTCCTCCTCCAACAACTTCGCTTTCCCTTGCTCGGCTGCAGGGGCAAAGACACCGATTAGAATTATGACAAGGGCAGTATAACAAAAGAACGACTACAACCAAAACATATTACATACAATAACACCTTCAAGCAACGGAAACACTTCTTTCATAGTATCCTCAGACTTAAGTAAACTATACTCAAGGGCCGATATTTTCGTTGTTAGCTCGTTGTAATGCTGCTCATTGAACTCATTGGTGGGGCAGTGCTTCTTATGATCTTGCCAATCAGACTTTTGTGGATCTTGACATCTCAGTTTGAAGCCACTCTAACTCTTGGGATACCTTCTCGAGTTGTCTGAGCTTTTCTTTCAACTCTTGATTAGACAGCTCGGCAGTATCTCTTTCCTTCAAAATCCGCTTACGATTGACGTGCAGATTCCTAAGTTGATATCTGAACTTCTCACATTGACTCTCCAAATTATCGGCCAACAATGTCTTATCGGCAACAATACCTTGGAACCAAGATAAGCTTGCTCGGAGATTATCCATCTCATCGGGCACATACTCAAATCTTTGAAACCGCTGTAACTCATCTCGAAGTTGTTCAAGCTCGGACTCTTGTCGATCTATCTTGTCATCCTTATTCACAATTCTTTGGCGTAGATTCTCAACATGATCCAGTTCAATGTTTAGTTTTCTCTTTAACAAACGATACTCTGAAGCGGCGTTGGCATCAATACTAGACACTTCAGCTAAGAAGATAATACTCAGATTAAGATATTCACACTACAAAATTAATCACGAAGATGTGGGTTTCAAGCAAGTACCTTGGGCATCGGCCAATCGTTTCTCAAGATCTCAGGCCCGTCCTTGCTCACGCTGCAATTGAAGCCGAAGATCCTCCTTCTCCGCTAGCTCTTTCCGACGAATAGCATCATCCAGCAACTCCTTGTTGACCGCCTAGGCACATTGTAAACGTTAGTGATCATTTCACTCTACAAACCTATGGATTAACAAAAAAACTTAAAATTCGATCAAATGTGCCATTTAGACCAGCAGAGTACAAAGCTACGGAACTGATCATTTCCTCATCGGACAAGGAGCCATAGTCAAGAGAAAGGAGAGACCCCAAATAATTGCACATAGGACCCGAGACAGTAAAGGAGGTGGTACTGCCCGAGTTAGGAACCACAGGGCCCAACAACTCGTTCCCATAAGTAATATTCTCTTCGCCACGAGTAACCACATTATTTCCACCATCACCAGACTTCTCCATCTGCTTCGGCTCCTCTTAATCACCATTGTCCTCTTCCTCTCCATCAAAAAGATCTTCATCATCAACACCATCATATTCAAGATACACAACACCATCAGCAAGAACAATCCCTTTACCAGCTGACTGCTGGGGCACAGTTTTTCCCAAGGCAGACAAGTCGCCCTTAGTCTCCTTACTCTTCCCCATGGGCTTACCACCTACAATGGCAGAAGAAACATTGGCGGTTTTTTGAGGCGACTTCCCTAGGAAATGATACAAAGGAAGCCGATCCTCGGGATCCTCACCATTGATCGCAACAGCATCCTCGGCCCCACCTTTACTAATCCTCGATTTCCGCACATGAGCCTTTGTCAGATACATTCAAGGCAATAAATAAGGGCAAATAAATGTACTGTAAACAAAGCAGTATATTTGTTACCTTCACTGTTTCCTCCTCGGCCCCTGTGCTAGAACCTCTCTTTCGAGGAACGAGAGCTTCCGGTTGGGCGGTCTGGGACTTGAACTACAAAAAGCAAGCAAAATTAAAACATTGCGGAAAACATGGGCCGACATCGACCAAGACGAGGGAACTTACCCGATCAACATTGACGACACAGAAAGGATAGGGCTCGTCCGGAGGAGAAAACTTGCCACTATAAAGAGGACCATAGATGCCTAACGGAACTCGATCCCAAGCTACATCACTGGCATGACGGGCATCCTTGTTAGTCGTCTTAGTAATCTTCCCTTCGATATCCTCGTCCAAAAGAAGCTTCTTAAAGCCCTCGGGGATAACCTTGTTGCGGTGAGGGCTAGCAGCAAAACCAGGAAGGTCTCCATTAGTATAAGTCCCACTCCGGTAGTTGGCAGCAAAACTGGCAGGAGTATAATCGCCCGCTTGGGAAGGATCATATGTCGACCAAGAAGTAGCAGTAAAACTGCCCTGACTTCGCCTTTCGAACTCATTTATGATGCGGAAAGTATTACCATTCCATTGAGCCAAGGCTCGATGAGGGCGGATCTTGGAGAGGGCTTCATACATAAATGGACGACTCGGGTCATACAGAGGAAAGCGCAACCCGAGCTCTAGCTGACCTTTGGTAATGACAGTCGCCTCGGGCGAGTGGGAGAAGTTGGTGACATCACATCTATTCAAAACTCCTTCCTAGCCCGATAAGAGAGTATCTTGTAATCATGAAGATTGAAGTCATCCTTCGATTGTTGAATGAACTTTTCGTCCGTCAAGTATTTGGCAGCCTTCTTATCATTCCTACATAAATATGAAGGAGAACCATCAGAGAAAAGAGAATTCAGGGCGCGAGAATCATGATTGGAAGGACTATCAATAATAAATAAAGAATCGAGACGAGCACCATCGTCTTCAGAAAAGGTATAACTTGCGCACCTTTTTTCTGTCATAGAAGGAGTTGAAGAAGCGGAAGCCATTAAAGAAGCAGAAGAGGCATAACCCAAACTGAGGGGAATGAAGACGAACAGCGAAAACACGATAACTGCAGCAACGGAAGATCAACAAAAGGTAGAAGGATTAAGATTTCCTGAGAAAGATCGGAGGGTAGGAAGATGTCAGAGTAGTAGTGGAAATGAGAGAGAAGGTTATTTTGAAAAAGAAGGCAAAATGAGAAACAAAGGGTTTAAGGGAAGAACTTATACCCTAGGGAACTGTAAACGACGGAGGAGGTAACCGGTCATAAAGACGAGCGGGAGTGGGGAACAACATGGCGTGGAATACGGCATGACAAAGGACGTGGAAGCCGAAGTGGTTTCTTCCCCTCGTGTCGATCACACGAGTGAAAGAAGTGGCATAAATGTAGGTGTAAATAATCCACAGATACAGGTGGAGCAATCCTAGGAGGCGAGACATTAATTGCAGAAGAAGCGTGAAGCACTGAATCCTACCACTCAGCCTTGGCGCGAGAAAAGAGATATGAAATGAACCCGTAAAGACAATACGTGTAAAGTAAGGACGTGACAGCCATCAGGTACATCAGAAATAAATGCACTGACTAAGTGGTTGAGAAGATGAGGACGACTCGGTCAAAGTAAGACTCGGCTAAGAGTATCACGGGCGACATCGGCAGCATTCTCCAAAGACACTAAAATCGGCTGAAGCGGCGACATGAGGAAACATCACCAAGCTCGGCCTAGTACATCGGGCAGGGCATTAACCAGAGTCGAAGAGAACATCAAAGAAGATACACCATGACATACACTGTAACTCAGATGTATTAGCACTTGCGGCTATAAATAGAGGGATTTGTATAGAGTTAAGGGCAAGTATTCAGTAAGGGAGAGAGAGCATTAAGAGCTTGTAAGTGAGGAAGAGAGAACTTGTGAGCTAGAAACATCCTTGTAACTCCGATTCAAGTAATAAGATCATCAACCCTTCACCCCGTGGACGTAGGTAATCATACCGAACCACGTATATCTTGTGTTCTTGTACATCTCTTGCTTGTTTGCTTCCTTGTGTGTTTGTTTATGTTTCTTGGATGTAGAAGTAGGATTTTCCACATCTACAGTGGGAATGCCCATTGAGGCATTAATTTTTTGCCTAGGTCATACGAGCACTCCTTTTGGACCCTGATATTGTTGGATCAAGCAATGGATAGAAGTGGCAACTGGAGACTAGGATGGGATTTTATTTGAAGTGGAGGAGATTTTGCAGGATGATGTGCATGATGGGAAAAAGGATTTGGCAAATCAGTTGGCATATATTTGGGAGAAGGTACGTCTTCACAAACAAAAGATACATCCGTTAGTTTCTAAAAAAAACATTAGTTACCTATAACATCACGATGACATACATCGTTTTGTTGAAGTTATTAGTTATTTTCGAAGTACGTATGTTCTTAGATACGGTTAGTTGATAAGAATATTACTTTACTTATCACCCCGGTTTGCTACCAAGAGTCTCGAAAATCCAAAAAAGAGTGAAACCTGTTCGACGTAGAAAAAGATGCAAAGAACATAAAGGGAATACAATAATGGGTTGTGTTCCGGAATTAGTAAAAGAAGACAAGTCGGTTGTTTGTGATGTGAATTTGGAAAATGAATCTTGCGCGCCGTATCCAAGTCCCATTTAGGGAAGGAAAAGATGTGCATTTCATTGCAGTTAGTATGTCGGATACTATAATCAGAATGTGAGGAGAATTCCATTATCAATTTTGGGTATGTTAAGTGATGGATCTTTTTGTAATGTTAGAATGAGACCGATGGATGGAAGGAAAATATTTGGTGAACCGACAAAGAATTAATGCGCAAGTCAAAAACAGAAGAAGCTTCATTCGTTTGTACTGGGCGGGTTGGTTAATAGTAAGAACGTTCTACTCACCACTAGCGGTATATGTGTGTTCAATAAACTGTGGATAATAATGGGATGCAACCACTAGCGGGGCTTTTTGTAGGGTTCTTACAATATCGGTTTGTATTAGAAGTGTGCAGCTTGAACATCGTGTGGATAAGGGATTTGGGAAACTCTTAATTCAGTTGGTTGAGTGCATTGCGTACGAGTTACCTTAACATTTATTAAGGTATTTTATATTCTCCAATTCACCTTGGCAGATAGGATTTGACAAAAGCCATGAAATTCTTTGTGAAGTAGTTGCTCGTGAAGCAAAATAATCATTGGTCAGAATTCCCTGACCATTTGCCACTTATACTTAAGCGTACTTCAAATATACATTTTCATTGGTTCCACCATAAGAACAACAAATCCATAAAGGAGTTGCTTATCGACATACTCCCGAATCGATCACATCATACAGTTTGGACTTATGACCAGTCGATCAAGTACTTGATCTTAAAACATTGAACAGTTTTCCTTTTAGATCCTAGCTTATGTGCACGACACGACGGCAAATACAAAGAGTTGTAAAATACGATGCGCGAAATGATCCAAAAGGGAAGCAACTATATGAAACTAGCCCGTGCATTTGCAAGGGAACAAACAGACCTTGTTCAACTAATAAACCAGCAATGAAATTGTCTTAAGATAAGCTTCTTTTCTTTTCCTTCAAATTTTTTATTTTTTGTAATACAAAGTGTATGAAATTAAAACATAAGTTCAGCTAGTAATTCTTACATAGAGGTTCATTCAAAGTTACAAGTTGTAATAAAACCAAGAGAAAAATGTAACGGGAAAGGTTTGCATTAGTATAAATCGGCCTTTTTAGATCATATTTTTACAGCCTTACATAGGGCTGCACTGGCTCTGCAGAAAGCACAAACATTCTTCTTCATCAACCATTGCTTAATGCAGTCCGTATGATATTCATGACCACAATCAAGGATGGAGATCTTTTCCTGGTTATCATATTTAGCCAGACAAATAGAGCAAATCTCAGGGTCCTTGTTCGTAGTATCTTCAGATGTATGAATTCGGGTCTTCAAATTACATAAGATGGTTTTTTCTGACAACCCGCCGGATTTTGCTTCCATCAATACTGCATAAAAGATCAATTCTTCTAAGTTCTAACAAGTACCACAGCAAAAACATTACAAATTTAATAGTAACAACAAACACCTAAATATTGGTTGTTCAGATCAAAAAATACAATAATTAATTGAAAAATACAAACGTTTTGAAATCGAAACGTTTAAATTTGGTATCCTGAATAATTTCTGGTGGCCGGCTGCAAATTGTTTGGTTACATTCCAGACTTTTACTTGGAATTTCACTAGTTAGTAGTTACATTGACAGTTCCAATTTCCACTTTCTACTGTGTATTTCTCTAGACTATAATTAGCCTCATGTGAATCATCAACCACAAGAACATTAAAGAGATCTTTCTACATCCAAGTCTCAACTAACAAATCTCCTTTTTTGTTTGACCGGTTAAACTTTACCATAGCCAACCAATTTTTGAGAGGAAAAATCATAGTGCATGTAGATTCTTGAGTAGATGTGAGGAGGATGTTCCCAATAATTCATTTGAGTTTGAGCAAATTAAAACCTTAAAGTGTGGTGTGCCCCTTATGCTTACGAAGGGTGGCAATCAACCTCAATGTGGCGCAACAAGTGGCCTGGCGAATTTGTCCACCTGACAAAGTCCAAAACTAACATTCTCCCATCAAAAAACAACACGAGAGGCAAATCTCTACATCTGTGTCGTGATTCTTACGAATTTAAATCGGGAATCTCATTGATTGGTAAATATTACATTCAAATTCAAGCCTTGAATTTGTCGGGCTACCAATAATTTCTCACAAAATGTTCCACAGTTTATGTAGCTAGGATTATTGAAAGCAGGTTACAAATGACAATTCCCTTTTGCTAACTCAAAATTAGAATTAGAGTTATGCTAGCAGGTCAAGTCTTCATAGACAACGCACCCCTTTTGCTAACTCAAAACTGAAACCGATAAAATTCAAAAGATAATCAATAGAGTGATATTTTAGTAGAAACAACTTTCAGGAATGACTTGTCCTTGTGAAATTTTAGTGGCGCCGAAACAATAGGAGCTGGCAGGTTGCTTAGAGTAAGCACCTTAACATTCTTTAATGTCATTTTACTGCACGGAGTATTGGCACTGCAATAGCATCGAACGGCAATTGGAGTTGCCAATGGTTTGTCTTTTTCGTTTCAAAGTGAACCATGTAAGACAGTGCTAAATAAGAATTAAAATGTTTCAAATAAGGATTAGGCTTTGCTGTGAAATTTTACTTGTGCTCAAAGGAGCAGTAAAATGCATTAGCATTCTAGAGGAATGGGATAACTGGTGTGTTTTCAGTGCCACGCAATTCTTTTGGAAAAACTAAAGGTCCAAACCTCCATATATGCCGATAGGAAGAATAGGAAGAAAAAAAACACCACATGAGGTTACCTTTTCAGAATTTATGGACGGATCCTTGAAATAGGACAGGTGGAATTTGTTTAAGATCAACATGTTCAGTCCTAAATCCTAATTACAAAAATGAATGGGGTTTGTGGGAATTTGCCTTCCAACTCTCAGCTTAAATTGCCAAGTTACTTTGTTACCCACCCTTACTACTATTAGCGCCTCTATTATTACTATCAGCTCCAAATTTCTTGTAACGCTCAAAGGCTACCCAACATCCCAACGATTAACTTTTTTTTCTCCAACATATTTTTTTCATTATAACTCTTCATTTGTATTACCAAAAAATATAAAACAAAATAAAAATCCATGGAATTAAATTATCCTTTTTTTTAATATGTCTGAAAATTAGAAGAGAAACAATATGTCAAGAACAACTGGGCCTGGACATTCAGGTAGGTATTATAATTGAAAAAGGGAGTCCATTGAAGCTGGTGGATCGAGACAATTCTGAGAACCTAAGACATATCCATCCATTTCTCGTTTCCTTTTCATCCATTTCTATTCCAGCGAGATGCATTCGCAGAAAACTTCATCAACAACAATGTATCACTCAAACATTTTTATTGATGCAAAGCGTGAAAAAGTTGATTCTCTTTGGTATCTACTTCTATTTTTTGAGTTAACCTCGGGCATAAAAATTAACTTTGCTAAAAATTGTTTATTTGGAGTATCTCTCATTGAAGATATTGATAATAAAATTCCTTCTCGGATAATGGATGATTCTTCAAGAAGAATAGGCCTATCTCTCATAATTCCTTTGGAAGTGTTAGAAGATGAAGATGAAACCCTTATCTTGTTTTTCCTCTCAGAAATTAAGTTTTTCAAAGACTTTTACGAGGATTTCAGTTTTCCATTGATCTCCAACTTCCCCAAACCCAAATTTTGTTGTGGGTGAGGAATCCCAATATGTCAATCACACTTGTTAAGATTTTGCCCTTGGAGTAATTGAGGTCAATTGCCATTATATTGACGACAACAACTGAAAGTAATTTATATGTTTGTTGTAAGATCAAAAAAACTACAATGAATATCATTAAACAGTACAACACAAGGATAACCAAAGTTGAAGTGCAATTCAATTGATGGTATGAAATTTCAAATTACATGCTCATATCTTTTTAATTGACACTGACAAATCCACATTGCTGCAAAAACAAAGTACTTCAATACATTATACGGTTGTTTGTTGCCTTCGACACACACACAAAATGCAAACACTAGTAAAATTCTGTCTACATTTCAGAAGTAAAAAATACACGTTCGAAAATGATTGTATTGAAAGAAATGAACCTGCTGTGAGGAACACTTTGGAATGCTAACTAAGAATAAGATTTTCTCTACTCTTTTCTATAGTTTTTCCTTGGAATTCCTCAAGATAGTTTTACCTTGGGATTCTTTTGGGTTTTCCGTTCTAACTACGTTGTAAGGATCTTATCATGAGATCAGAATGAGATTCTCACCAAAGTGCTCATTAGATCCCTTCTAGCCATTTTTTTTGGCAACCCTGACTCAATGACTTTGAGACGATTCACCGATGATAATGTTGTACTCACGGTTTTACAATGTTGTACTAACGGTTCTACCAAATTCTAAGGTTTGAAACGTGATCAGCCAGCGAGATGAAGTTTCATTTAGCTTGTACCAAACATCGAAGATGTTGTTTTGGAGCTTTTGAATCTTTCTAACAACTCGACATAGCCATAAGATGAAAAGAACGATATCAAACACAACTTAACACAAAGGAACGATATCGTCAAACATAACTTAACACCGAAATTAAGGTAAATCTGTCACATTTAGTTGACGGCATTTAAAAGGCAACAAAATCAGACTTTTGCGAAGACAACCACTCGAAAGTTCCATCTACAGATGTATCTAACTAAAAGAGTTCTTCCTTTTTCTTCAACTAACATACAAGATGATTTAGGAGCTTTGTATTTCTCTCTTTTAGTGACCCTTGTCAAGGTATCAAAAGATGTTACACGGTCCCCTTAGTCGGTGCCAGAATGTAGATGTAGAAAATCCTACCTCTACATCTAACAGATCTCAAACACATAAATTATAAGTAATTAAATAAGCAAGAGACTCATAAGAACACAAGCTATACGTGGTTCGGTATGATTACCTACATCCACGGGGGTTAAATGATGATCTTATTACTTGATTCAGGTTACAAGTGATGATTCTTGTCAATAAACTACAAGTGATGATTCTTGTTAAGAAACCCTCTATACTCTCCGCTAGGCTCTTAACTTGGTGTGTGCGGAGCTTTGTCCCGCCCCGTGGCTATGTATTAAATATGTGCGGAGCTTTGTGCGGAGCTTTGATTTAGTATGACGGGCTAATACATTAAATATGAGAAGAAAAGATATTAAATATGTGGAGATTTTATTTATTTTTTTCTTTTATTTTCGTAAAAAAATAATATTTGTGTTTTCTCTTTCTCTTTTCCATTTATATATTAATTTGGTAAAAAGAGTTCTAATGTGGTTAGTACTTGACTTCCAAATTGAATTTGAATTTTCATAAAATTTCATACACGGTAAGTTAGTTTTTCCTTTGGGGTTTGTAATTTTAACCCAATACGTTGTGGAGTGTCCTCACCAAATTTTTTTTTTCACAAAACTAAAAAAAACCTTCTTTCAACCCATAAAAAGTGAGAATTTCATCACCCGTAAATGTGTGAGCTTTTTTTTGCCCAGACCTTTAAATCTTTAGATAGATGCCTACACGGCTGCACCCGCTCCTGCTCCTGCCTGAGTCACCCGTAAAGAGTTTCACGTGTTAAAAGAGCACACACAATGGGGTTTGTTAAGAATAACTCCACGTTATTACGCTACCTGAGCATTCTGCTCTATTACCACACATTGACAATCGCTCGTATATTCCAGGACAAACCTAACCTTATTTGTCACAACACAAATATGCCTCAAAAGAAATCATCATTATCCATCACACAACCATAGGATTGCAGGTCCATAGGAACTTGTGGTACATAAAATATTGGAACCCAAGAAAATTGCATTACTAATTTATTATTATAGTAATAGAATAGAACCCAATATCATAGTAATAGGGCAGAACACATTAGTGGGGTGTCCATCTCTATAATAGAATAGAACCCAATATCAGGTGCGGTTTAATGTTCAGGTACGGAATTTCACCGCCGGTGATGCTGTATCACATTCGAAGGAAAAGTTAAATATAAATAGCATAATTAAATGAAAACTTGTTACACACAGGACAAAAAATTCCATATCCTAAAAGCCCATTCAAATTTATTGATTGCTAGAAAGTGGAACCACATAGATTTCAGCTTGGTTCATGTGATTTCTTGGATATACAACTTAGGATAAGCAAGACCCCCACCTGCTATATAGATTGATCACTTTGTACGGATGTCATAGCTTTCAGTATTATTTGGATTAGAAGAAAATGCGTGAGTTTATCTGACAACTTTGAAGAAGATAGAGAGAATCGCACATGAAAATATATATGTATAATTCGAATATTTTATCTCATAGAAATCACCTTTTTGTAAACGCCAGTGGAACATAAAAGGTGACTTGGCTGTGGGGGAAGCCAGGTGATATATTTTCTCGATGCTGGATATCTTCGGTTGTTGGAGCTCCTTTACGTTGGGAAGGAGGTTTGTAGGCGAATCCCAGCTAGTATTTGCTGGAATGTGTAGATTGGGAGGCATGCGAGATGTTTCAAAGGAAAGAAGAGATCAGTCGACACAATTATTGTTGACTCAAAGATTAGCCTTTTCGCTGGGCTGCGGTCTCTCATACTTTGGCTCCCTGAATCCCTTGCAGATTCAAGATTATGATTTCTTAATGGAGGAACTTGTTATTCGAACCTCCGTTTGTCCTGTTTTCGGTTCTCTTTGGTTGGTGGTTTCTCTGCTGTTACCTGTTTAAAAACTGCTGTCTTAAGCTTTAAATCCTCGATTATCTTCGTTGCAACCATGTGAGGTTAGTGGAAATTTAGTTATGCTGCGGACCAGCCGATCAAAAAAAAAAAAATGTTATGCTGCTGACCAATAAAAAGACCGTGATATAAAGATGATCAAGAATGGAGATGACATGAAGACCGTCGTTTTTAAATTATGCTGTTTCTTTTAAATACAATCGATGCTTCAGTATATTTTTATTGAATGAAGCCATGGCTCTGAAAACGAAACAACTTATTCAATTATATAAAAATTGTTTGATGAATGAATAAGTAGGCGCTGTTCTAAAACATGCACGGTAAACAGTTCAAAAAGTTACAGCCAAACTGGGTGACGCCATTTTATAAACCGTGTCCATTATCAACCATGCCCAGTCTTCCGTTAAATCAAAACCATGGTTACGTGCAAGGCACCAGGGCAAGGTACTATATATATCTTCCACCACTCATTATAATCTATGCATCTCATACTTGGAAACTACAATTTACCACACTATATGCAAAGATGCGTACAAAAAAATTCCTCTCCGAAGCTCGGATGGCTTTACATACTAGAACCTACTACTTCAATTTGTGTCTAAAATTCTACCCAATATTTCGACTATTTAGGTCTTAATTTAGAAACCTGTAATCTTCTAAGTCATTCTCGAGCACTTCCAGTTCAACGGCATTTCTTGTCTTAGCAATTTTTCATTTTCCAGACTGCAAAAATACAAAGACGCGATCAGAAAATACAACAATAAGTAGTTGATGAAGTTGATATCGGGCATCAACTCAATGTTCACCGTACAAAACTGGTCTAAAACAAATGGACATTAAATGATCTACTAGTCAAGCGGACAAACATTGAGATTGGACGTGAGAGAGTCAGTTTTGGACTATGTCTAATGGGCTCATTCTGCGCGCTTCTTGTTTCGCCACATTAAAGGAACTATGATTTTAGGCATACTGAAATCTTTTTGGGCATACCAAGTAAAGACAAAAAAGGAGTGTAAATAGCAAAATCAGAAGCCCCTTAACCAAATATTTTTGGTAATGACAAATTTGCCCTTTTACGATTAGTGTTAATACTAATGATTAGTTAAAATAATTCTGATTAGTGATTAATGATTAGTGATTAGTTTTAGGATTAATTAAAAAAATTGAGTAAGAAAAAAAAAATTAGGTTTTTTTAGAAGGAAAAGGGGAAAGTGAGAAAAAAATTTGTGTAGATTATTTAGTTACCCTTGTGTAGTCATTTAGGCTGTTCGCGGGGTTCGGCGAGTCATTAAGGTTCGGCGAGTCTGGATGAACATTTAGTTCCAACATATCTTATGTTTAATCTCACTTTTGTAGGTTAAAATCATCAAAAGTCTGTGTTTTTTCACTAAGGTTCGGCGAGTCTGGATGAACAGTTCGGCTAACTGAAAGTGTTGATTAAGAGCCGAACCTACCTTTAGACCGACGAGTTCGGCTTGGTTAGAATTGTCCTAACAAGCCGAACCCTACACCGAACTCGTCTCGGAAAAAAAATGTTTCGGGTTCGGCTTATATTTAGAAATTCGTAAGCGCCGAACCGTTGGAAACACATTGTTCGGCTATTTGAATAAGTAGAATATGCGAACCCGATCATGTACATTTACGGGTTAATAATTTTGTATTGGTTCGGCACATATTGTGAATATCGTAATAGCCGAACCTCGTAAATGTGCTAGGTTCGGCACATATTATGATTATCGAATACGCCGAACCCCGTGCATCTCTTTTCGTGACTAGGTTCGGCTTGAAATTTCATGAAATTTCAAGCCGAACTGCTCATATACACTTACAGAAGCTTTTGTGAAGAAAACAGTTCGGCTAAAAATGCAACTTAATTTTGAGCCGAACCCAACACAACGTAATCGTCATTTAATCGATGAAAAACAATAAATAGGAGATTGGGTTTGTAAAACTTACTTTCTTATCCTCGTTTAGGAGTTGGAGATGTAGTTGGTTCAATCTCGGTTCAATTGGTGGTTGATTTTCAGTTTCTACACCTTCATCTTCAATTGGTTCTTCTTCTTCAATTGATGGATTAGAAGACGATTTGGTTTGCCTAGTCCCTGCTTTTCTTTGTACGAGTCATTATGTAGTTCAGTTTAATCGACAATCAAATTTTTACGAATCGATAATTAATCACGGCGATGAATTTTTTTTTTCGCGGGAGGGGAAGAGTTCGGCTAGAGGAGGAAGAAGAAGAGATGTTAAGGGAAGCTGATTTTGATTTTTTAGAAAACTGATTTTAGATTTTTGTATTAAGGGTATATGGGTAATTGAGCTACCCATAGGTTACCCCTTATAAGGTCACCCAAGATGGGACTATCATTTTGTATGCCCGGAAAGTTTTATGTATGCCTAATATCATAGTTCCATTAAAGTTTATACAGTACCCTGGATAAGGACACACATTAGGGTTTTCTTTCTTTATATACTGTAGCTAGTAGCTACACTATCTCTCCATCCCACTGCTTCGCCGTTTTCGTCTCTCTGCTTTTGAATCTCCCAAATCCATCCACAAGAAGAAGCTCTTTCTTTCATTTTGGTTTTCTCAACTCAAATGGATTATTGGGAACATTCTCACCTGTACTCAAGAACCGATTAGCACTATCATTTTTCCTCTCAAAAATAAGTAGTTGAAAGTACTTAAGTAATCGATACCAAAAGAGAAATAGGTGGGTCTGATTATCTAGTCTGATCTAGTTAAGAAATCCTTAACCTATAAGGTAGTCTCCGATTTGCATCTTCAAGATTAGAAATTAGCATAGAATGTACACCAAATGTTCAACTGATCTGAAATTAGCATGGTGGATTAGAAATCTAAGCAAAGATTCATACTCCATGTCGGAATTCTCCATAAAGTGTAACCAGATTTCCTTTTTTTAAATTCCAAATCAAAGAATAGAATGTAATACCAAACAGCCGGCCGGCCACCAGAAAATAGTCCGAAAAAAAAGGAAAATTTTCAATTTCCAGATGTTTGAGTTTTCTGATTCTATTTGTCTTCGTATCATTAATTTTTCGGATCCAATGTTTAATGCTCTTGTTTGCTGTTAGATTTTTATCTTAGTACTCGTTGGAAAGGATTTGGAAAATGTTTTTATGCAGTAGTGATATGATAAGGTGCCTACAGCTTTTGATTGAGGCATTTGTATATCTTTCTAACACAAATGCAGTGGTGTAGGTGTAGCATGATGCCCCCAGTCAGCAGCCATTGCCCTACCGACATTGTTGAGGCATATGTGTTACAAGACTTTATATTTCTGTCTAATTGAATGCAGTAAGTAGTACATTCAAACGCTAGGATTAATCATAGAGCGGGTCTTGATAATCCGGAATATTACGAAAATAATTTATTTGAATAACAATAGAGAGGGTAGAAAGAACATACAAGAACGTCTAAATAGGGGTTTTCACCAATTTCCAATTTCCTAATGCTTCCTTAACTGATAAAGTGGCCATACATTCATTCAGTCCGTAGTCAATATTGTCTTCAGCTTGATGCTCCTAATAATGTTCCATGTGCCGTTATTTTTGAGCATGTTTTTCCTTGTATTTCGGATTCTAATAATATGTCTCTGTGTAGGATGCCTGATAATGAATGATATATTTGGACCTTCTGATCCCGGAACTCACTCTGATCAGAGAATTGGGCAAGTAAAGCCATCTGTATCTTCTTTAACAACGAAAGGGCCCGGGTCATATACATCTCTAGCTTCTTGCATTTCTTCCAAAATGAAGAGAAATGCAAGTTTGGATTTGGTCTAGCTACTTTGAGTATACTTTTCATTCTCTGGCGACAATTTCTACTATTGTTAACTTTGTTCTTTGGATGTATTTGAATGAAATTGTCATTTATTATGTCCAAATCTTTTTTTTTCACTGTGGTGCTGCCACGTTGTTTTCATTCTCGGGATTGACTGATTGGTGCTGCTACGTTGTTTTCACTGTGGCAGGGAAAAATAAGGAGGTCATATGTACATCTTATCCCGGCTAGAAACAACCTAACCAACCTTGTTCTACTAATGTTTGGATAGTTGACAGTGGATCAACACATCATATTTGTTCATCTCTGTCTTTGTTTTCTTCTCATATTGTGGTTACAAAACCACTCACTGTCCAACTACCAGATGGTTCACATACATCTGCGACTCACGTTGGCACAGTTGATTTATCACTGTCAATTAAACTGCTTGATGTCTTCCATATCCCAAGCTTCAAGTTCAATCTAATCTCCGTTAGTAAATTAACTAGCACCATTAATTGCTGCATCAAATTCTCACACGAGTCTTGTGTATTTCAGGATCGTCGAACGACCAAGGTGATTGGATGGAGGAGGCAAATTGCAGGCCTTTACCATTTTTGTTTTCAACCATTTGCTTTATCTTTTGTTGCAAATAAACCAGTTGATACATGGCACTGCCGTCTCGGCCATCCAAGTGTGGATTGTTTAAAATTTTTATCTCGTAATTTTCCTTTCATTCGTTCTTCTTCTGTTCATGTTTGTGATGTATGCCCTCGGGCTACAAAATCTCGATTGAAGTTTAATAAAAGTACTTCTTTATCTAAACATCCGTTTCAATTAATTCATGCTGATATCTGGGGACCATTTTCAACCCTATCAATTACCGGTGCTAGGTATTTTCTTACAATAGTTAATGACTATTCCAGATGCGCCTGGATATTTTTGATTCCAGCAAACGGAAACTTTAAAGTTTCTCAAATATTTTTTTAACTTTGTTATTAAACAGTTTGGTCACAAAATAACTACCATCTCCTCTGGTATTAATTCATTAATCATCCCTCAACTACAGACCTTTAGGTCTGACAACGGGACTGAGTTCAAATCTAATGAACTTCCATCCTGGTTTCACCACCATGGCATTTTACATCAAACGAGTTGTGTGTACACTCCACAACATAATGGAATTGTTGAACGCAAGCATCTCCACTTATTAAATGTTGCTAGAGCATTACGTTTCCAATCTAATCTTCCTCTTCGCTTCTGGGGAGAATGAATTCTAGTTGCTGCATATATTATCAATAAGTTGCCAACCCCTGTTTTATCTCATAAAACTCCACATGAAATGCTTCTTCTTAAACCACCAGATTACTCATCCCTGAGAGTATTTGGTTGTCTCTGTTTTGCGATAAATACAAGAATTTCTCACAAATTTGATCAATGCGAGAAATCCCTGAGAGTGTTTGGCTTTCTATGTTATGTTTTGATATATATTGTTACAAAACGAGTTTGTATTTGCCTCTGACGTCAGACTCAAAACTATGATTTTACTAGCTAACTTGGCCTAAATGTACAAATCTAGATGCCTATGTTGCCCATTCAAATAAGGAGTTGCACTTCGTTAGATCTTAGATTGTCATTAAATTTAGTTTTAGATTGTTTTGAATCGGTAACTTAGCTTCTCTTAAAAATTTACATATGATCTTGAAGGTTCCAACAATTGTTTGAATCATATTGAATTACAGGTTAATTTTTCAGTCATTGTTTCAATTGTATTAAAATCAATGATTGTATTTTGGACTACTTCTGTCGCCAACATACTGTAATAATTTAATCTCAGTCCTTAGGTCTCAAGTCATTGTTTTCAGTCCTTAGATTTGAGAAGGTTGGGCAAAATGCTTCATTCAGAACTATGATTGCATTTGAGAGTGATTTTAATAATTCTGAGTGGATTCTCCAATTAGCTAATGCTTCCTTTACTAATCAAGTGGCTATAGGTTCAGACCATACAATCTGTCTTCAGCTTGATGCTTCTTTTTCTAATAGTTGGTATCCCTTTAAATTGTATGGTACTCGTTTCAAAAAATGCTTCATTCATAGATCTTATCAAAAAACTGTTGGGATTTTTCTATGTGTGACCCAGCTAGATCTTTAGCTTTCAATTTACTGGCTTTGGGAGAACGTGGCTGGTAATCTGGCTAAGAAAATCAAAATAGTGCCTTTAAAAGATGTTGAATTACCAGACCCTAGTGCTACGTCTTCTAATAGTTTACCCTTGAAGAACTCTTTGTTGCATCAGATTGACCTCTTCTTTTTAACAATAAAGAAAATGTATGATTGCATTAGGAGAGAACAACACTAAGTATTTTCATAGGGTCACTTTGAATTTTTTTAACAGCTGGTTCTTGTGGGAATAAAAAAAAGTGATGAAAACCATTCCCTATGCATCAGTCGTTGGAAGCTTAATGTATGATAAGTCTCTATCAGACCTGACATTGTTTTTGCAGTTGGAATGTTAGGAAGATTTCAGAGTAACCTTGGTGAAGCCAAGGTATGTAGCATGTTACGAAGCAGCTTCACAAGCTATAAGGTTACACAATTTTATCACAAGGCCAAGAACTTTGGATTCTATTTCTAAGCCATTAGTGTTGTACTGTGATAATTTAGCTGCAAGTTTTCTACTCCAACGTCAAGAAAAGTGGGAGTAAGAATTAGCGTATCAATATCCTGTAGCTTTTGTCAGAAAATGTGTCAAGTTAAATCACTTGACTAAGGAGCACATTAACACAAAATTTATGCTTGTAGATTCATTGAAAAAAAGATTATATCCCCGGTTGTATAGGGATCTTGTTAAGCATATGGGTCTGATTAACCTTTATATGTATTATGTATTGTGCGTTTCGACACTTTCTGAATTATGTGACTTGCAGCATTTAGGAATAAAATTTCTATATTTTCCATTCAAGTTGTATACATAAGGCCTCGGAAAATTAGAAATGTCTCATTGGAGACAACAGTTGGACCTCAATAAGTAATTGGTTCTTGCTCATAAAGCCATTGTGATGGACCTAATTATGAAAATAATGTTATCGTGATACATGGAAGGGATTGCTCGTTAATAGAGTTTTGACCGCTATGATTCGAACATTAATTTTGTTTGTAGGTTCCATTTTATTGATATCTATCACTGGTAATATAAAGAATATTCCAAATCAATCTTCATTAGGTAAAGGTGAACGTCTATTTATGTCACATGGGCCAAGTGGGAGAATGTAAGAAAACAGTGATGTGGCCCATGTGCCACATTATAATAAGGAACGGTTATAAGTAACCAATGTGTCTCTTCACTTAGGTTGTGTCCCTTTGTCTTGAAAGAACATGTCTTTTGGAATTGGTTCTCATGTCTGTTGTGACCCTTGATGGAAGAGTTATTTAAGGAGACCAAGAGCAGGTCCCTACACTCACTGAAAAACAATGTCATAATTTCTGTAACCATCAAACACAAAGATATAAGGATTAGTAAGAGTGTAGACAGACCTGTAATAATTATTCTTACTTCATTGTGTTCTACTGATCAAGGAAACGACTGTGATTCTTGCATTCTTCATTAGGATTTCTTTATTGGTTCTTTTATTCATCAAGATCAAATCAGCGATGACCAGAAGTATGTGATCTATCTTATTTCCGCATAAAGAATTTCTAACAGGTTGTTCAAACATCAATTGCCTGAAATGCAAAAACTCTGGATATTAGGAACTGCGGAGGATTCTGAATTTCATTTTAATATGCTCTTCATTGCGAATGAACATACTTGCATTGGGATCAAAATTTCGGGTGTTGTATGAGTAATGTTTCCTTACTTTAGTAACCAACTCGTTTTTTTTGTTTTTTTCTTTTCTGTTTGAAGACATGCTTATGAAATTGAAGGGGTAGTACAATACATACATAGCAAGGATTAATTGGGGCCACAAAAAGTAATTGGGGGCCTCATAAAATTTATACCCACACCAAAAATTATAGGGGGCTTCCAAAATGATATTGAAAGTACCATTCTACCCTTCCCCTAAAAATTACCCTAAAATCCTATTAACATTAAACCGAGCCCCATTTCATTTTATCAGCCGACCATTCTTCTTCTTCTCCTCTCCCCCTCCCTCTCAGTTCCTCCATTAAGTTTTCAACTGCCAAATTACAGTTACAGATCCAGGGTCGTTAACCATGGTTTTTTATTGCTTAACGATTTTTGATATGCATGTTAATTGATGAAAAATCGCTAACCATTAGGGTGTAGTAGATAACGACCCTAAACCTGGTTTTCTGCCCTAGGATAGTGTCGTCCAAGAAATTCTAAATCGTTACTTGATTCTTTCACCGACATTTTTTAAATACGAACGACTATTTGTTTCTAAAGTAACGTGTTGTGTAACTCTCAATTCAAAAGTATCTCAAACCATATATTGGCCGAACAAATGAAAAATAGAATCACGAAAGAGAGACGAGAGAATATGGGAGCTGGACTCCCCTTATTATTATTAAGCTTATGTTCTTATTGCAAAGTACATCCATTGTTGAGAACTGGATATTTATAGTCTACTAAGTCGGTAAGATTAATGACACGTATGTGCATAGAAAAGTTAGGAAAACTTAAAGATTAAGGCTCCTCAGTTGATCCTTATCAGTTAAGAGGCGGCTGATTTGTCTGGATTTCTCTCGATCCTGCTTTGTTTGACGACCCCTTTATGAAACTAACGATTATATATGATGCAAAATTTGTTCCCTGTTTAAAAAATAGGAAGGGTCGTCAGTATATAGGAATGCCAAATTAACGACCCTAAGAGTAACATCTTCAAAGAGTAAAAAGTTTTAGAGTCGTTGGGTTCTAAACATATTAAGCTAACGACTCTATGTGACCTAACTAGCTGGAGTCGTCAATTATATCACACTTGGTTGACTATTTTTCATAACCTACAAAAGTTGCAGGTTTAAGTCGTCAAAGGTTGTGTCAAGTAATTGACGACTCCTTAGAGTCGTTCGTTTATTACCCTCTCGACTTAACGACTATAACACCGAGTACTTCCATAGTGACCATCAATCGACCGCTTGGAGCATCATTCATACAATTTGAAGAGTATAGGAAGTTTACCTGATTGTTTTGAGCTTCGGGTTCTTCATTTTGAGGAGTCGTCAATTACTAATATCTAAATTTCTTCCTCTCTATCCAACACAATTTTTTTCTTTCTTTCTAATATCTAAATTTTTCCCATAAAACTGATTTTATCTGACTTAACTAATTTATAACTAATCTAACTTAATTACCACTAACGGTTTGAGGGTAGTTTAGCCATTTCGAAAAATTCGGATAAGGGGTAACCCCAAAATGCTATTGGGAGACCAACTGGTGAGGCCCCTAATTATTTTTTATGGCCCCCAATTTTTTTTCGATACATAAGAGAACTACTACGCCAGGTTGAATTGTGTGAAAAATGGATTTAGCTATAGACTTTATCATTTTCAAAAATTGGTATGATGGCGTAGCCGCATAGACATGACTATTTTTATTTGCGGCCATGAAGGCTTGAACCAAACACTACACTACAGGACTACGAACTTTCAATACTCTAACGCGGATTTACCTTTATGTCAAACCCTAAGCATCTTCAACCGTTGGATCTCTTGTCTAATTTTCTCTTATATATACCCTAAGCATAAGGTACCCTAAAAGAAAATATTTTCAGCCGCCACTGGTTCATTTAGTTGGATCTCACTCACTCAAGATTACTCTCAAACCCAAATTATTTGTTTCTCAGCAACCGATTCTTGGCAAAGAATATGTTCATCTCATATGAGCATACCATTAATCTTATTATTACCGCTCCTCTCATCATTTCTATGAAACTCCAAGAAGTTGAAGAGAAAGTGGTTGATTTGAATAATAATCGGTACGCGCAGACTCGGAAATGGGGTTCTTATAGGGAATGTCTGGTGAGCAGTACCTGTTCCGGCAGAAGAAAAGTATCAACGAGCTTCAGATAAAAGCCTAACATTCTCTAATAATATGAATCTAACGATTTAATTTCGGCAGAACCTCACTTAGTGATGAGGGCAATAATAGCAAATGGGCATATGTGACGATTTACAATGATGTAAAGTTGGATCCTCTTTGAATCATAACTTAGCTGATATACATACTTGGATATCAAATATGACCGGAAGACCATTGACGTCAACAAGTATATTTGTGTGTGAGATTTATGGATCAACATGGCTTCCACATTGTCTGCTAAAAAGGAATCGTTGGTTAAACATGTTTTGTTTTTGCTTTGTTTATTTATTTTATAATGGTTGGTGCCAAGGACGGAACAAGATCTGAGTTTTTGTTTTTGTTTTTGTTTCTTCTTGTGACATTTCCACGAGATTATCTGAAATTTCTTTCTCTGGTAACATTTTTTTACTTTGATTCCCTCCTTTAACACACTTATTTTTGTTCAATTATTTCATGAAAAACCATTTGTATCTCTTCAATTTGTTCAGTAAGTTCAAATTTAATCGATATTTTTAAATTGTGTATTATTGTTACAGATTTGATCCTGAAATGCTGCGTTCTTTAATTTGTTCAGTAACTTCCGAAATACATTCAGATGATCCTTATAACTTGAGAGGTCTTGCTGTTGTAATGTATTTCCTTGCCATCATCTGTGCCAATGGAAATATTACACAAGTAATCTTCAAATCCATACTTTTACATTTTGTGAACATTCTCATTATGGATGCATCTTGTAAAGATGTTTGCTTTGATTTCTGCAGACAAGAGATATTTATCAGATTTGGGGTTTAACAAAAGTGATTTTTATGTGATTCAATCGCTTACCAATTGGGATGTGTGTGCAGCTCCAGGGAACCCCATGTAAGCGCAATACTTGAAAATATTTGGAAAGTATAAATTGCATATCATTAAAGGTCGACAATTTTAAAAGGTAGTTTGGGTAGATGATCATGGGAAGCAGCCCAGAAGCTTGTACTTTATACTTCAGGAGGTATCTCTGATACTGAATGGATGATTCAGCCTCAGCTTGGAAGCGACTTCCAAATTAATTACTAGAAAATCAAGTGCACAAGTATAAGAAAGCAGCATTCCTGACATCAAAAAGCATTTTGTAAGATTAGTTGTGAAGCTTGTACCTTATACTTCAGGTTATAGAGCGTCACCAAATGATTTGAACTGGCATTTGAGCAAGGATACCCATCATGGAGCTTTAAACAACGTCGTTGTTAATGTATAAGCCGCCAAAGTGAGCGGGGTTATTCCAAGCAAATTAATAGAAGAGTTGATTGATTGGACAATGATTTTACCAAAGTGTCACTAATTTCTTATCTACAAATAAAACTATAAAGTAATGATGAATGGGTTGTATATCATCTAAAGTTCCTCAGCGGAGAATATATTCTCTAGAGATAAACAACAAAAGTAACCTAGAAGCAACATATTTTTCACCTATAAATTAAACTATATCCACGCAATGTTGTATCTGCCGGTGCAAACACAAAGCAAAACTGGGTTCCTCTACCTATCGATTCAAACAAGCATACAAATATGTAAGTTTCATAGCGTTTTAAGTTTTCAAGCAAAGGCAACACTTTTAGGTCTGTAAACCGAGGACATTTCCTAATCATTTCCATATAGGGTTGTTTATGGGTGAAAATCGTTTCTGCCGATTTCGGTAAATTCGGTAGGTGAGTGAGAAACTGGTTCAAACCCTAAACAAATGTGCTGCACGTGAGCACTTTATAGATTCGAGAGATCAATCTGCATGCAAGTCCGGCCTAAACCAAGAAATGGTCGTTCCATACTTGCTTCGGTCACAAAGTGGAGGAGAAGGGTTGATTTGGGGAGGGAAGCAAAGAAAGGTGTTGAGACCAGAATAATTCTGGGAGAGTAGTATCTCGACTTGTATCAGAAAGTAAAAAGCTTGGGAAGCTTGCAAGAAATGAAAGCTTTTGGGAGAGCTTGCAAAGTTGCCTTTCTGAGAGTGTAGTATATTTCTCCTGACCGAGACTTGTTGTCTGGTGGAAATAGGTAAGACCTATTTATACAAGTCGAGATTGAAACGTACCCTGGCCTCATGAAGGAAGAGAGTAAAGGGTGAAATAATGGGAGGAGGTGGTAACCGCATGGTGTTAATGGGTGAAAACGTTTTCACCATTATTTCCTCTTTTATTTGACCGCTTTATTCCTTTTCACGCTTTCTTAATGTGAGCGTAGTGTACGCTGCATGCTGTGACCGCCAAACCAAAAGCCTAAAAAGCATCCCCCAGTTTGTGTTGATGTCTCGAGTGTTGGTTGCATCTTGAGTGCAAGTGGTGCCGCTAGGGACGCATGTGGCATGTGCCAATGGCATGTGCGGAATGCCTTCGTTGCGAGTTGCACCTCGAGCGTAAGTGGTAATGCCAGAGAGCTTCTAGTGGCGTGTGTGGCATGTTCCATCGGCATGTAAGGAATGCCTTGGTGGTAGGTTGCACGGTTTGCAAGTTAGGCTACCAGCGTGTGTGTTTGGCATGTGCCAATGGCATACATGGCCGTTAGGGCATGTTGGCATGGCCAATGGCACGTAGAAAAGCTACCTAGTTGCAAGCATGTTGGCAGGGCGCCAATGGCACGTGGGCCATGTTGACCTAGTTGCAAGTCTTGCATGTGCCAATGGCCTAGGGCGCTATCTTTGGCGTGGGCCAATGGCATAGCGGCTTGGAAATATGGCTTGCGATACGTGTTGGCATGTGCCAATGGCACGTACGGCCATGTTGACCTAGTTGCAAGTCTTGCAAGCCTAGGGAGCTATATTTGGCGTGTGCCAAAGGCATAGCGGCTTGGAAATATGGCTTGCGATACGTGTTGGCATGTGCCAATGGCACGTACGGCCATGTTGACCTAGTTGCAAGTCTTGCAAGCCTAGGGCGCTATATTTGGCGTGGGCCAAAGGCATAGCGGTTTGGAAACATGGCTTGCGATACGTGTTGGCATGTGCCAATGGCACGTACGGCCATGTTGACCTAGTTGGAAGTCTTGCAAGCCTAGGGCGCTATATTTGGCGTGGGCCAAAGGCATGGCTTATGCGATACGTGTTGGCATGTGCCAATTGAAATATGGCAAGTCTTGGAAGCCTAGGGCGCTATATTTGGCGTGGGCCAAAGGCATGAAACATGGCCAATGGCATGTGCCAATGGCGGCCATGTTGACCTAGTTGCAAGTCTTGGAAGCCTAGGGCGCTATATTTGGCGTGTGCCAAAGGTATAGCGGCATGGAAACATGGCTTGCGATATGTGTTGGCATGTGCCAATGGCACGTACGGCCATGTTGACCTAGTTGCAAGTCTTGCAAGCCTAGGGCGCTATATTTGGCGTGGGCCAAAGGCATAGTGGTTTGGAAACATGGCTTGCGATACGTGTTGGCATGTGCCAATGGCACGTACGGCCATGTTGACCTAGTTGCAAGTCTTGCAAGCCTAGGGCGCTATATTTGGCGTGGGCCAAAGGCATAGCGGCTCTGGAAACATGGCTTGCGATACGTGTTGGCATGTGCCAATGGCACGTACGACCATGTTGACCTAGTTGCAAGTCTTGCAAGCCTAGGGCGCTATATTTGGCGTGGGCCAAAGGCATAGCGGCATGGGAATATGGCTTGCGGTACGTGTTGGCATGTGCCAATGGCACGTACGGCCATGTTGACCTAGTTGCAAGTCTTGCAAGCCTAGGGCGCTATCTTTGGCGTGGGCCAAAGGCATAGCGGTTTTGGAAACATGGCTTGCGATACGTGTTGGCATGTGCCAATGGCACGTACGGCCATGTTGACCTAGTTGCAAGTCTTGCAAGACTAGGGCGCTATATTTTGCGTGGGCCAAAGGCATAGCGGCTTGGAAATATGGCTTGCGGTACGTGTTGGCATGTGCCAATGGCACGTACGGCCATGTTGACCTAGTTGCAAGTCTTGCAAGTATTTGGCGTGGGCCAAAGGGCGCTTGGAAATATTTGTACGTGGGCCAATGGGCGGCCATGTTGACCTAGTTGCAAGTCTTGGAGCCTAATATGGCTTGCTTGGAAATATGGCTTGCAAGACGTGTTGGCATGTGCCAATGGCACGTACGGCCATGTTGACCTAGTTGCAAGTCTTGCAAGCCTAGGGCGCTATATTTGGCGTGTGCCAAAGGCATAGCGGCTTGGAAATATGGCTTGCGATACGTGTTGGCATGTGCCAATGGCACGTACGGCCATGTTGACCTAGTTGCAAGTCTTGCAAGCCTTGGGCGCTATATTTGGCGTGGGCCAAAGGCATAGCGGCATGGAAATATGGCTTAAGTGTACGTGTTGGCATGTGCCAATGGCACGTACGGCCATGTTGACCTAGTTGCAAGTCTTGCAAGCCTAGGGCGCTATATTTGGCGTGGGCCAAAGGCATAGCGGTTTGGAAACATGGCTTGCGATACGTGTTGGCATGTGCCAATGGCACGTACGGCCATGTTGACCTAGTTGCAAGTCTTGCAAGCCTAGGGCGCTATATTTTTGCGTGGGCCAAAGGCATAGCGGCTTGGAAATATGGCTTGCACATGCGTGTTGGCATGTGCCAATGGCACGCACGGCCATGTTGACCTAGTTGCAAGTCTTGCAAGCCTAGGCGCTATATTTGGCGTGTGCCAAAGGCATAGCGCTTGGAAACATGGCTTGCGATACGTGTTGGCATGTGCCAATGGCACGTATGGCCATGTTGACCTAGTTGCAAGTCTTGCAAGCCTAGGGCGCTATATTTGGCGTGGGCCAAAGGCATAGTGGTTTGGAAACATGGCTTGCGATAAGTGTTGGCATGTGCCAATGGCACGTACGGCCATGTTGACCTAGTTGCAAGTCTTGCAAGCCTAGGGCGCTACATTTGGCGTGTGCCAAAGGCATAGCGGCTTGGAAATATGGCTCGCCGCCATGGTGCGCAGTGTGCGGCTTGGTTTGGCATTGCTTTGCCATGGTGCGCAGTGGTGCGGCTTGGTTTGGCATTGTTGCCATGGGTGCAGAAGATGCGGCTTGGTTTGGCATTGTTGCCATGGTGCGCAGGGTGCGGCTTGGTTTGGCATTGTCGCCATGGTGCGCAGGGTGCGGCTTGGTTTGGCATTGTTGCCATGGTGCGCAGGGTGCGGCTTGGTTTGGCATTGTTGCCATGGTGCGCCGGGTGCGGCTTGGTTTGGCATTGTTGCCATGGTGCGCAGTATGCGGCTTGGTTTGGCATTGTTGCCATGGTGCGTAGGTGGTGCGGCTTGGTTTGGCATTGTTGTAATGGTGTAAAGATGCGACTTGGTTTGGCATTGTTGCCATGGTGCGCAGGGTGCGGCTTGGTTTGGCATTGTTTCCATGGTTTGTGTGGTGCGGCTTGGTTTGGCATTGTTGCCATGGTGCATAAAGATGCGGCTTGGTTTTTGGAATTAGGTTACGTGTTGAAAAACCCTAACTCGGTATTTTGAAAAAAATACCCCTATTAATTATTTACACTCGAGTTAAATGCTCTTAGTTAATGTGTTGCGGGTAACACTAGGTCATGGGGTTTTACGATTTTACCCCTTGTTTAAAAACCACCATCAACATTAAGTCCCCTGCTTAGCTCGGAACAGGGCTTTGTTGCGAGGTAAGCATAAGATGGTGACAAACTATTAACAGGAAACCGTAAAGAAAATTGAAGGAGGCTTGTTTGACCTTTTATAAATAGGATTTGGAATCCTTGCCTCTGGTAGTTTTGTACAAATCGGGCGGTTGGCACAATTGGTGGGGCCGGTGCAGCTTGGGCGACGTTGGGAAGTTGGCGTGAATTGGGAAACTGAGTGTGCTAGCTGGTGGGACCGACACAAGGTGTGGAAGCTGTGCGTGCTTGTAGGTGTTACTTGGGCGGTCATTGGGAAGTTGGCGCAATTGGTTGGACCGGTGCAACTTGGGCGACATTGGGAAGTTGGGCGTGAGTCGGGAAACTGAGCGTGCTAGATGGTGGGACCGGCGCAAGGTGGGAAGCTGATCATGCTAGCTGGCGTGACTTGTGTAGACAAGGAGGGAGTAGGTGTTTCTACAGATAGCAAAGTTTCCCTGTTTTGCCTTCCTTCACGCTGCGGCTTCAATCGTGGCATTATCCATGCTAAAACGGGAAGCGTTATGTCCCTCATTGCTTCCTTTCCTTTTTAAGGTTCCGTGTTCATACCCAAGGTAATTGCATCATCTCCCTCGTTTGAGAAAGGGTTCTTCTTGTTGAGTTTCTCTCTTTGTCATGTCGCACGAGACGAACCATCTTCGACCAGCCAGTGTTCTCCAGGTGAAGGCGCGAGGTCCGACTCTGGCGGGAGCATCCCAACAAAGGTTATTCGGGTTAAGAAAATCATACCGTATGTTTTCTTCTTCTTGATGGACCGACGTACGCTTTACGGCTTGTTTGATGAATGGAAAATTTTCCTTTTGTGCTGAGATATCCCGTTGGAGCATGCGTTACTGTTATCGACGAGGATGACCTAGTCGTTTCCCTCCCTTCAAATCCAACCTTGTTGACTGTTGCATACTTGGAGAACGCTGATTTAGGGATCTCTTTTCATGAATACCCCTATGCAGGTTCGTCGTTTGAGACTCGTATGAGGTGTCTCTCCTCCAATTATCGGAATGTTGGCGGTTTCTTGGTGCGGAAAGAATTCGTGGTCCTTTATACGAGGATATGGAAGACATACGGCCATATCGCTACCAGGAGCGTAGTGAAGTGTTGTTCGTCCGCCTTGGTTTCCGTAGTGAACCGTATTTTGCCAATGATTGTTGAGATGGAGAATTTGTCCATCCGTCTTTCTGCTGAGTCGCCCATTCAAAGGTGGGAGAACATGGTGTCCACCCGTGAATCCTTGGAGTTTAATATCACCGGTTGCGGTATCATCTAAATATTGTGAAAGTCGACATGAGTTGGTATCCTTGATGGTGTGATTCCTGCCACGAAGCCATCTTTGGAAGAGGAGAAAGCTTTGGCCTTGGAGTCTCGGAGAGATTGAAGATTTGACTCGAGACTTGAAGAGTAGGAATTTTGATGTAGCATGTTGCGGGAAGTGATTAGGCGTGGTATGCCTTAAGCCACTTTCCGTTGATGACCGCCTTTAGCTTTCCCATCTTCTTTGATAATCTTGTAGTAACCACCGTCATACGCTTTAGTGATTATGTACGGCCCTTCCCATTTGGGAGAAAACTTGGTATCGATGCATCTTCTTTGGATGTGTTTGGCGTTTTTTAGCACCGATCTCCTTCCTTAAAAACCCTAGATTTTACATGGTCGTTGTACGCCTGGAAATCCTATTTCGTATGCTTGTGCATGTTCCTCCGCCCGGGATCTTCTGGAGTCTATAGTATCTAGTTCTGCGATTCTGGTTGAGGGGAGTGAAAGCATCTCACGCTGGTAGTCCCCATGCATAACCTACTTTCATTACATCGCCTTGAATCCCTCCTCCACGGGATTTGATATAAGCCTATCGTACTCTTCCTGGATGTGACACCGGGATGGTCGAAATTACATGATGACATATTCGGATAGTGCGCAGCTCGGGATCCTCCGCGGCCTCGTAAAGTGTTGAAGGCGCCTTCTAGACAGAGAGGTGATGATATTCTTGAATTGCACCCTTGAAGAGTAGAGGACCTCGTTGTGGGTACGACTTTTTGGTGGACTGTGTCTTCGGAGCTTTGAGTGAAGGGATCCCGTGTATATCTTCTGTCCTCAAGTATGGTTTATATGTTTCCATCTTTGTAGTAATTGCTGCTGCGGTGAGGCTCTGGCTGGTATCAACGAGTGAGGGGCAACAATTCTTGGTTGGAGATGTAATCAGGAGAGACTACATTATCTTTGTAACAAAAGTAGGTTGGCTGATATTCTATGGGCTTCCGTGGAAGTAAAAGGATTGGCTGGATGCGTAAGCGAGCAAACTTTGCAGGAAGGAGTGGCGTTGAAGCGAACGTTGAAGCGAAGCCGCTGCTGGAGAACGCTGATGCGTAGCTACTTTTGGAAAGAATGTTGATGCGGAGCTACTCTGGAGAGAATGTTGGAACGACGTCTTGCAACTTTCAGAGCCTTGACGGTTACCATTTTGAAGTCGGAGGCCGCGTCACGTTCTGTCAAACTCGACATCCCTCAAGAGAACAGAGGTTAGAAGTCCCCAGTTTTCATCTATCGATCGTGCTTTCTAGGAGAGGTTGGGGTTTGGGAACGACTTCCCTGGCTGGAAGCGCCTGCTTTCCTGATGCAGTGTGGTTGAGGGGTGCAAATATGTCTTGACGCTACGCCTTGGAGAAACATAAAATCTCACATGTTTCATCATAGACTGTACGACTTTGTGGGCGAATCTTCCATTGTGCGGGTCCTGACGGGAGAAGGGTCTCCGTGAACTCAGGAGAGTTGTTGATTTCCCTTGCTTTCGATTTTTGAGAAGTCGTTCCTGATCTTCATGTGTGACGAAATTGGATTGCTTATCCCCTTCTACTGGGCGTCCAAGAGCAACACGAGCCTCTTCATCTATAAACGCACGTCCTGCTGAAGTATCTTTTGTCTTTTCATCAAATCAACAGTGCTAAAAGAAGGTCGGCTTCTTCCGGATCTTCCAATATCTTGCCCTGATGGTGGAGTAGCGTCTCTGGTGACGGTTGAAGCTGCCATGCTTGAAGAACCGTTGGGGTGGCGGAAGCGGCCTGTTCGGGGTGATCGTAAGTGTATCGTATGAGATGACACGGTTTTGATCACGAAGGTCGGAGCCATGACGCTGTTTCGAAGGGCAAGGATGGTGCCGGAAGGGCGCAAGATGTTAGCGTTGGAAGGATGCAAACCGTTAGCACGCAGTGTGGTATCGCGGCCGGCATGCGCGTGCGCATGTGTGCCGGCATGTGTGTCCGGTAAGCGTGTCCGGTAAGCACGTCGGTAAGCGCGTCGCAAGCGCGTCTGGCAAGCGCGTCTGGCAAGCGCTTCTGGCATGTGCGACTGGCAAGCGCATCAGGTAAGTGTATCTGGGAAGCGCGCCTGGTAGGCGCTGGATCGTCTTGGAATGGGCGATGACTTGGTGTGGACGCTGGTTAGGCATGAACGCTGTCTTGGATTTCGGTATGGTGTGGACCATTGGCTTGGCACGGTGCTGGCTTGGTGTGGCTCGGACTTGTTCCTGCGGGCTTAGTTGCTCCTTCCCATACGTAGCTCAAACAGGAAATCCTTTCCTTATTCAAATTCCAAAAAGTGTTATGCTTATGAAAATGGATTGGCTCCCCTTTTTACCTCGTATCTTTGTTATCACGTCACGGTGTTAGCGATAGCGCGGTAGTGATAAAGTGGGCAAGCATATTCCAGCTATGTACTCCAACGTTTCTCTTTCAATCTGTTTTATTCTTGTGCCTGGTGCAAACCATATATATAGCCATAGGTATGCCTTTCATAAACTTGTGGAAATACTTCATCATAAATAATCCTTCAAATGTCACTGTAGTAACGTCTGCTAATAGTGACAGGTAATTATTTTTGTGCAAATTAGGTACGTACGGGTAGGTGACTTTTTCTTTGAAAAGGCAAACAAAGCGCCTAGTTTATGGTTTTTGTCTTCCTGGATTTCTTGGGTTGATAGATAAATGTTACCTTGACAGTTTGGGTTATTCTTTTTGGAATGAATTGTTTAGGAGTTGATTGTTTTAGTTATGATTGAAAGTGACGCAAACGTCCCAGGAAAACCATGGAACCGTGTGTTGGTAGATGACATGAGATGAAACATAACATGGCTATCGGTTTTATCAGAACTTGAAAAAGTAAACCACATATTTTTGTCTAGATAAGACTTACTCGGTTTCTTAGGTCTTCTGATGAGAATAAACTTTCCGGGTGCAAGACCAAGTTTTTTTTTTTTTTTTTTGAGAAACATGGTCATGGGAAGTCCCCAGTCTTTCGAATCGTTGATGGGTTGTCGGATAACTGTGCCGTTAATCCCCGTGCGGATCGTTTTGCTTCTAGCCCGTGAGAAGTCCCCTGGCCGCCCCTTGTCACGTCATGACCGATAATCGAGCCGTCGAGTAATCGAGTCGGAGTGGATCGCCTTCCTCTACCATCTTGACGTCTGGGGTCAAAGAATGAGATCATTTGGTTGAAAATCGACATTGTAACCGAAAGATCGAACCTCCCGCCGTGGTCGCCAATTGTTTATGGGTGAAAATCGTTTCGCCGATTTCGGTAAATTCGGTGAGGTGAGTGAGAAACTGGTTCAAACCCTAAACAAATGTGCTGCACGTGAGCACTTTATAGATTCGAGAGATCAATCTGCACAAGTCCCGCCTAAACCAAGAAATGGCCGTTCCGGACTTGCTTCACTCACAAAGTGGAGGAGAAGGGTTGATTTGGGGAGGGAAGCAAAGAAAGGTGTTGAGACCAGAATAATCTGGGAGAGTAGTATCTCGACTTGTATCAGAAAGTAAAAGCTTGGGAAGCTTGCAAGAGATGAAAGGTTTTGGGAGAGCTTGCAAAGTTGCCTTTCCGAGAGTTTAGTATATTTCTCCCGACCGAGACTTGTTGTCCGGGGTGGAAATAGGTAAGACCTATTTATACAAGTCGAGATTGAAACGCACCCGGCCTCATGAAGGAAGAGAGTAAAGGGTGAAATAATGGGAGGAGGTGGTAACCGCATGGTGTTAATGGGTGAAAACGTTTTCACCATTATTTCCTCTTTTATTTGACCGCTTTATTCCTTTTCACGCTTTCTTAATGTGAGCGTAGTGTACGCCGCATGTTTCTGGACCGCCAAACCAAAACCCTAAAAAGCATCCCCCAGTTTGTGTTGATGTCTCGAGTGTTGGTTTCATCTTGAGTGCAAGTGGTGCTGCTAGGGACGCATGTGGCATGTGCCAATGGCATGTGCGGAATGCCTTCGTTGCGAGTTGCACCTCGAGCGTAAGTAGTAATGCCAGAGCTGCTAGTGGCGTGTGTGGCATGTGCCATCGGCATGTGCGGAATGCCTTGGTGGTAGGTTGCACGGTTTGCAAGTTAGGCTACCAGCGTGTGTGTTTGGCATGTGCCAATGGCATGCGTGGCCGTCAGGGCTGTGGCCTTGGTAGAAAAGCTACCAACGAGCATGTTGGCATGTGCCAATGGCACGTACGGCCATGTGGACCTAGTTGCAAGTCTTGCGAGCCTAGGGCGCTATATATGGCGTGGGCCAATGGCATAGCGCTTGGAAATATGGCTTGCGGTACGTGTTGGCATGTGCCAATGGCATACGACCATGTTGACCTAGTTGCAAGTCTTGCAAGCCTAGGGCGCTATATTTGGCGTGTGCCAAAGGCATATGGCTTGGAAACATGGCTTGCGATACGTGTTGGCATGTGCCAATGGCACGTACACCATGTTGACCTAGTTGCAAGTCTTGCAAGCCTAGGGCGCTATATTTGGCGTGGGCCAAAGGCATAGCGGTTTGGAAACATGGGCGTTGGCATGTGCCAATGACATACGCCATGTTTGGCAAGTCTTGTAGGGCCAAGTTGGCGTGGGCCAAAGGCATAGCGGTTTGGAAACATGGCTTGCGATACGTGTTGGCATGTGCCAATGGCACGTGCAGCCATGTTGACCTAGTTGCGAGTCTTGCAAGCCTAGGGAGCTATATTTGGCGTGGGCCAAAGGAATAGCGGCTTGGAAATATGGCTTGCGGTACGTGTTGGCATGTGCCAATGGCACGTACGGCCATGTTGACCTAGTTGCAAGTCTTGCAAGCCTAGGGCGCTATATTTGGCGTGTGCCAAAGGCATAGCGCTTTGGAAACATGGCTTGAGATACGTGTTGGCATGTGCCAATGGCACGTACGGCCATGTTGACCTAGTTGCAAGTCTTGCAGCCTAGGGCGCTATATTTGGCGTGGGCCAAAGGCATAGCGGTTTGGGAACATGGCTTGCGATACGTGTTGGCATGTGCCAATGGCACGTACGGCCATGTTGACCTAGTTGCAAGTCATGCAAGCCTAGGGCGCTACATTTTGCGTGTGCCAAAGGCATAGCGGCTTGGAAATATGGCTCGCCGCCATGGTGCGCAGTGTGCGGCTTGGTTTGGCATTGCTGCCATGGTGCGCAGGGTGCGGCTTGGTTTGGCATTGTTGCCATGGTGCGCAGTATGCGGCTTGGTTTGGCATCGTTGCCATGGTGCGCAGGGTGCGGCTTGGTTTGGCATTGTTGCCATGGTGCGCAGTATGCGGCTTGGTTTGGCATAATTGCCATGGTGCGCGGGGTGCGGCTTGGTTTGGCATTGTTGCCATGGTGCGCCGTACGCGCTTGGTTTGGCATTGTTGCCATGATGCGCAGTGGTGCGCTTGGTTTGGCATTGTTGCCATGGTGCGCAGTATGCGGCTTGGTTTGGCATTGTTGCCATGGTGCGCAGGGTGCGGCTTGGTTTGGCATTGTTGCCATGGTGTGCAGGGTGCGGCTTGGTTTGGCATTGTTGCCATGGTGCGCAGTATGCGGCTTGGTTTTTGGAATTAGGGTTCTGTGTTGAAAAACCCTAATCTGGTATTTTGAAAAAAATACCCCTATTAATTATTTACACCTGAGTTAAATGCTCTTAGTTAATGTGTTGCGGGTAACACTAGGTCGTGGGGTTTTACGATTTTACCCCTTGTTTAAAAACCACCATCAACAAGGGTCTAGAAAGAATTGCACACAATACTGAGATTGGGTAATGTTTTGAATTTACGGACACAAATATGATGCTGGTTGTAAAATATATGCACCTGTTTGCCGCAGCAAACTAAATGACACTTAATAGGGATTAAGTCCACCATATACGCTCACTGGATTAAGCTATCAAAAACGTTTAGTTATAAAAAAAACATTTGTTCTTACGGAATATAGTTTGATGGGCATTTTTATATCTGGGCCGTGAAGGCTTGAGCGAAACACTACACACAGGCCTACACGCTTTCAATACCCTAATTAATCTCAAAACCTAAAAATCTCTGACCGTTGGATCCTCTTGTCTAAAAATATAAGGTATACCCTTAAAAAATCGCTTCAGCAGCCGCCTCTAACACAATCTCTCTTGTTCATTTTTGTTAGATCTCATCTCACGCAAAATTGCACAAATTCTTTCACCACTACTCTTATCATTCACATAAAACACCCCGAAGAAGAAGATGATAGATTTGGATATTTATAATTGGTATGAACGGACTCGGAAATGGGGTTATTATAAGGTAGATTCTCCAAGGGTTAATGTGTACCACCTGTTCCGGCGTAAGGAAATGCAGGAAATTTTTGTTGAAAGAGTAAGTATTAGACAACTACTACCGAAAATTAGTTCTAATTTGAAGTTTTAATAACCTAATTTTTATTAATTCCTGTTGTTCCCAATGCAGAAAATTGGTCTAGGCACTTTTGAGTATTTGGAAATAATCCTTTACAACTTGGGGGTTTTCACTTCAAATTAATGATATCCTATCCCTCAATGGAATCGGGGAATGACACATCTTCCCCAAAATTAACCTTCTTCCCAAGAACCTCATTCAAATCATCAACAGGTGATCTCTCAATGGATTATTCCGCCTCATCATGATCAACTTGGAAGCGACTTCCAAAATAATTACTAGAAACTCGAGTGCACAAGTATGAGAAAGCAGCATTCTTGTCATCAAAAGCATGTTGTAAGTATAAAAAGCGCACTTTCTAAAGGATAAAATTGGTCAGTCAGTACTATGCAAATGCCCTGCAACTACCAAGTCAATAAGAGCTTTGAGTTTCAAGTCTTTTTTTTTTTTACATCTAGGTTAATAAAAAACATGAAAAAATATCCCTAGTTACTATTATTACCAAGGATTGTGTTGTGTCTGACTAAATGATGCAGGGGCTTGAATTGTTAAATTAACGTTGCTTAAATGTTTAGATGCGTTTATCTAGTAATGCAGAATTAGGAATCTCAGCTACAGAACAGACCTAATTGTTACCAATAAAAGGTATTCTGTTCAGGAGCGATTTGATTGTACACAAGTACCAATCTAATCGTATTCCTTACTGCTTTAAATTGGTTATCCGAACATTCACATCAAAAGAATGTTTTCTTGTTTCCTCTAGTTTTGTCACCAACATTAATGCTGCCGTGCTTATGATTTGGCTGTTTGGAGCATGTATAGATTTCGTTTTATGCTACCTTCATTCTAGCAGATGTCATCAGTTCTTATTTGCATAACCATAATATAGGACCCACGTCCTTTTACTGGGATGATCAATATAAACAGCTTTTATTCTTATTTGCATATGAAATTTTCATGAACATGAGTTTATTGAAATAAACGCGTCCTGCTTTTGATCACATGGAGCCACCACCATCTGCTTAATCAAAACTGAATATCTGTCTTGCTCCGGTACGACTGACTTGCTTACTGCTTGTAGTTCATTTGGGAGTCTATCTTAGTATGCTTTGTTTGGTGCTTCCATAGAACGTGAAGCCTCCCCCTGCATTGTTGACACTTTCTCTTCGCATTATTGGTTCATAATCATTTTTAGGTTTTTTCCTCTTCCTCTTTTTTATTCCTCACGTCCAGGATTACGTCCTGGATCATTAGATAGGAATCCGAAGATAAAAAGAGAAACAAAGAATATCACTACTGTGTAAACGAAGAGTTTGAGAGTAAGCATTACACAATCTCCAAGATCATTTTTGTAAAAAAGGGGAATAGACTATCCTTTTGGTGTCAAGTTATCTGACTAGTGTATCATAGATTAAGAAGGTCCCATTGTAAGCAGGGACCATGGTGGTTTTATCTATGCCTATAGCTTTTTGACTGTATATTTTTCGTTGCAGTCTCCATGGTCTGGAAAAATACAGACAGTTTCCAACAGTCTTGCTACTGCAGCTGTTGTGCCTGGTCTTCAACAAGCCACTACAACTCCTGCTTTGTCACATGTTGGTGGGCGGGTTGCACTTCATCCTTATAATTAGACAGAACACACCTCCCCTGAATGGTGCAAGTACTACTATAAAAGTGTGACAAGTGAAAGCTGCTTTCTTTGTCCTCCTTCCTAGAGTACGTGCCATCTCTAAGAAAACACCAGTTGCTTATATAATACAAGTTAAAATCTGGACCACTTAGGTGGCACAAACATACCCTTAATTAGTATAACAATGAATTTAAGATGTTTGCCAGTAGAAAAACTGGTGAACATGCATGATTTCTCTTGTTGTGAATTCTTTTGTAGTTACTATTGTATTTATCTAATTCTTTGGAGTCATTAGACCGATTACATGATGTCGTATGTTGAGTATATGTTATGAGCTATGTTTGTTTGTTTTCGTGCTTTATGCTGTAATGAGTAGAGAGTGTGTTAGTCCCTGTAAAAAAAAAAATCCGCCAAGGAATTGCCAGGCAATACCCAATATGTAGATATGACAACCAACAGGAAGCAACTAACTGGCTTGCCATTTACTAGTAGCAAAGCCGAATGGTGAAGATTACTGACTCATACGGAACCTACTGACTTGCAATTGGGCAGTTGACCTCATCAGTCACGTCAGATTATTTGTTTCTCTATAACTATTTGTCAATTTGTTCAGTATGTGTACGCAGTTAGAATTTTTTTTTTTTTTTTTTTTTTTTTTTTTTTTTTTTGCTAATTTCGTGTGTTGTGGACTTGTTCACTTTATCGGCTCTAACTTGTAGTTGTACTACAAACTCCAGCAATTGTTGTTGCTCTTCCTTCCTTTTTGAAGTTTGCCTTTTCCTTTTCCTCTTTGTTTTATATTAGAGCATGGACATTTGAATCCTAGTAAATCAACCCATGTCCGTGCTGGGCTATATTCTAGCACGATATCGAACTACATTTGAGATAGGTTAGGCCTTGGCTGCTTGCAGGGCCGTACCAGGATTTTTAGGGGCCCTAGGCGAAAATCGAAAATAAGGGTCCTAATTTTTTTTTTCAACGATTGTTTAAAATAAAAAGACCGATAACATAAGTATGTTTCCAAAAAAAAAAAAAAAAAAAAATATAAAATCTGAATTAAACAATAGAGGAACGGAAAAAAAAACATGTATTGATGTATAATTTTTTCTTGCTCTATTCTTTTCTCCAATCCACTAAAACTAGTCCAACATTCAATTGTTAATTATGATTACGGGATTGCCGATTGTGAATCAACTCTTCTAAAAACGTTGTTAATTATTATGAAACCCTAACTAGCAATTGACCAAAAATAGTACTGTCCACTTCTGATCTTAAAAAATCTATACCCATATTTGTTTATTTTTTGAAAAGAATCTATACCCATACATTGATGTCATGTAGATTTAAACATAAATAAATTTTTTTTTTTAAAGAATCCTCTGTTAAAATAGTTCTAATCGATGAACTTACCGTGCCGAGGTGCATGTCTAGAGATGCCACGAATGACGAAATCAATTTGTGTGAATGGATCGAATTTAGCCAGTTAGGTTTTTACTTTCGCATATACTAGACAGTCGGATGGGCTAAAAATACAATGTTCCCACAAATGACAAAATCAATTTGTGTGAATGGATTTAGCTTGATTAGTTTTTTACTTTCGTATATACTAGACAGTCGAATGGGCTAAAAATACAATGTTTCACTGGGCCAAAATAGTTTAGAAATGGGCTGACAATAGTTTCTTTTTTCTTTCTTTTTTTCACTCTGGCAGGCGAATACACAGGCATTAGTAGTATACATGCAAAATAAAAAATGGGGGCCCCTATCATCTGGGGGCCCTAGGCAATTGCCTATGTTTCCTATAAGCTTGGAACGGCCCTGCTATGAACAACCTGGACCATCTCATAACATCAATTACAAAATTACAAATTTCCTACATCATACTAGAGTGACCAAAACAGGTACAGACCTTCAGAAACTACAAAGTCATTGGCGTGAACGAAATTCATGATCTCTTCACTTAAATGTTTAGTACAACATCGATATGTTCCTCCTGTTTCTATTACAACCAGAGTCAGGTATCTACTTTAATGTAATTAGTGTTTTAAAATGAATCGTGGATTGTCGTTGCTGCTTGGTAGCTGTATAGATGCGTATAAATAACTGCAAGCATCTGCATCAAAAGATTAGAGCAATAAAGAGAGCCAATGTAAAATTTACCAAAACATGGATGAGGGTAGAAAACAAGATGGCATGAAATCTTCCAAGAAGGATCTGGCATCGGGATGGTATTCACGACCCCAACAGGCCGTAGGATCGTTTACAGGCTGAGGTTAGAAAACAAGATGGCATGGTCGCACGAGCCAAGGTGAAAACGGTGGAGCCCATCCAGATGGACTAGATGACATGGAGACAGGAGAAACCATGAAAAACGATGTGATCCCAGGAGAGGGACAACCCGATAACCAATATCGGGAAAGGTTAACTGATAACTCTAGCTTCGAAGACGAGGGAAATCCCTTCGAGAGGCAAGATGATATCCACTTAACTGAACCAGGAGGGTTGAATCGTTTTCCAAGGAAAGAGTGAACAGTGAGGCCAAGAAGGACGATCCTTCTGCCCTCGGCGATGCCACTACTACTATCGAAGCCATCCTGAAAGCACAAGATGCTCAGAATGAGAGGATGAAAAAAATAGAAAGAAGTAACAGGAGACTAGAACAGAGAAACCGCAGGCTAAAACACAAAGCAAAAAAGAAGGTGCCACTTACCACCATAGAGGAGGTCCCCGAAGAGAATCCTTTCGAAAACTTGCAAGATGACGAGCGAGTCGATATCCCAGACACCTTGAACGAGGACATAATGGATCGCTTTCCCAAGGGGAGTCAAGGTAATCCAAACTAGGAGGACAGTCCATCCGAAGGGTGGTCCGATGTCGACCCTAAGCACATACGAGAAATGAGTAGAGAAGGTGAAGTTAAGATTAAAAGCGAGGCCGAGAACCTCGCAGCCGCAAAACCTAAGCGAGCGGAGACCTCAAAATCAGCTCGCTCTAAGATTGTATCATACGTCAAACAATCGGATGAGGACTCAGGGTGATCAAGATATCGTCCTCCCGAAACCTCTTTCTCACCCGAGAGAGAGTAGGGAAGAAAGAAGAAGGCCGAATGGAAGCATATTGACGATCAATTATAGGTTCAACTCTTCCAACTCGAAGCAATGTAAAGAGAGGCCAAAGGGAGGCAAGAGGAAATCCCCCTTATTGGAGAGTCTAGGCCCGATCATTTCCAAGGAAATACTCGCTTCCAAATTTGAAAGCCACATTCAATGGGACAGGATATGCAATCGAACATCTTCGATCATACCAAATGATATTAACTCAATGTAACCAATATGACGTGGTAATGTGAAGGTTCTTTCCCGCAAGTCTAAATGACGAAGCCCTAATGTGGTTCAATAACTTGCCGAAGGCGTCGGTTAAGTCATTTGCACACCTATCCGAGTTGTTCCTGGAAACATACATACATAACAGCCGAGTCAAACTAGAGAGTGACATGTTATTAAAATTAGCTCAGGGACCAAATGAGTCACCCCGATCACTGGTAACTCGTTGGAGAAAATTATGTGCCCAGATCGGAAGAGTGCCAGAGACCTACGCGATATTGGGCTTCAAAAATAATCTGAGAAAGACAGATCCAATATCCGTCCACATGTACGAAACCATGCCACCTAGCCTAGGAAAACTTAGAGAGATTCAAGAGGACTACATCGCCCTTGAAGAACTCCAGGATGGCACTTATGACAAGTTGGTTAAAGGAACCATTAGAGGAGCAAATATGGTAGAACCCTCAGGCGCCCGCCCAAGGGGAATGGCGATCCAAAAACGGATCCACCCAGTTAAACGCTCCCATATCCGAGATCTTCAAGAAGATCGAAGGAAAATACAAGATCACCTATCCATGTAATAGAGGACAGCAGTTCGAACGGGCCAAAAAATAGAACAAATTTTTGTGAATTCCACCAATTCCATAGCCACACGACAGACTCGTGCAGAGACTTGAAGAAAATGGTGCAGGATATGATCGATGAAGGTAAACTTCAGGAGTACGTCGCGCCTCCAGCGACTCAGCCAGCTGCAGGTGCCCCCGTACATCAGGTGGAAAGTCCTCGTTAAGCACAATACTTGGGATGCAACAAGATATCCCACTCAGCTATCACAGCCCCCATTCCTGAAGGAAATATTACAGGACGAATTCATAAGAGCAACATTGAAGGGGATGAAGTTTTCAGCATTGCAATCGAACCTCCCATGCAGGAGTGGATGAAAATACCCATCAGATTCTTAGCCTCTGAGGCGCCTGATGGAGGATGAAACCACAACGATCCACTGGTGGTTACAATGTCTATTGCACTCCCTGAACACGAGGGAGCGGAAGAAAAACCTAAGGCATTTCCATGGGCCATGCCTAAGATCTTAATTGATTGTGGAAGTTCTGTCGAGATTTTATTCTATGAAACATTCAAGCAAATGGGTCTTAAAGATGAGTGTCTAATACCATCTACCTACAATATATTTGGCTTCAATGGTTCATCGCCCAAGTGGCGAGGTCACCCTAGAAATTTGGGTAGGAAAAATCCTTACCCTAACTACCTTATGTGTAGTAGAGGTACTTTCCCCTTACACGGCCATTGTCGGGAGATCCTGTGTACATGGGATCAAGGGAGTTGCTTCGACCTATCATCAGAGGCTAAGGTTCCCGAAACCCGATGGGATCGCAGAGATCATCGGAGACTCAGGTGAGGCCAAGTACTGTTACAACGTTGACATAAAAAACGGCAAAAACAAGGTTAACTCTTCAAAAGCGAAGAAGAAAAGGGCCAAAAATGCTAAGAGCCAGGCCGAAATCGATGCGTACATAGCAGAAATAAACGAAGCGAGGCGCTCGGACCATGCACTAGTCCCTAAAAGAGCTCCTCTGTCGGATTCGCCCATGAGCCTTATACAAAATCTTTCCGAAGTTGGAGAACTTAAATGAAACTTATCATCCTCGGAACCAACCAAAGAAGTGAATATCGGAACACCCGAAAAACCGGGTATGGTTAAAATTGGAACTCTTCTCGACAGAGAGGAAAAAGAAAAATTAGTGAAAGTGCTAAAAGAATATTCTGATGTCTTCGCGTGGCTCATAGAGAAAATTCCAGGGATAGATCCGGACATCTGTTGTCACCATTTGAAGATTAATCCAAAACATAAGCCCATGAGGCAAAAGATGCGAAAGGTGGCACCAGAGTATCATGAGGCCATTCAAAAAGAGTTAAAAAAGATGGAAGCATCAGAAGTTATCCGAGAGGTGCAATACCCAATGTGGATCTCTAATATGGTGATTGTACAAAAGAAAAATAAAGGAGTACGAATCTGCATTGATTTCAGCGACCTCAATAAGGCCTGTCCAAAGGACAGTTTCCGGTTCCCCAACATCGATCAGCTTGTAGAAGCAACCTCCAGGTATGGATTACTATCTCTCATGGATGGATACTCGGGCTATAACCAGATTCCCCTCGCCAAGAAAGATCAAGAACACATTGCCTTCTTTACTCCCCGAGGTCTATATTATTATACTAAGATGCCATTCGGACTAAAGAACGCCGTCGCGACTTACCAAAGAATGATGGAAAAAATGTTTGACCCCTCCAAAGTGAAAGCCATACTCGAAATGCCTTCGCCTACCACAGTCAAAGACGTGCATATATTAAATGGTCGACTAGCAGCCCTAGGAAGGTTTATAGCTCGATCATCCGAGAAATGCAAAGATTTCTTCAATGCCTTGAAGAAGCGTGAAAAGTTCTCTTGGAGCAATGAATGCGAATAAGCTTTTCAAAATATCAAAGAACATTTGGCCACTTTGCCGATCCTTCAGAAGCACGACCCAGGAGAAAATCTTTACATCTACCTATCAGCGACTAACACTTCGATCAGCGCGGTGCTAACCCGTATAGATAAAGACATAGAAAGGCATATCTATTTCATAAGCAAGACTTTGACATCTGCAGAGAAAAACTACTCCAAAATCGAAAAATCGTGTTGTCTCTACGCGACGCAGAAATTACGAACGTACTTACAAAAGCTCTAATTGAATCTGTTCTAGACCATGCAGACAGAGCAGGAAGGATCTCCAAATGTGGATCCCAAATCAAGTGGTTTGGAGTCCAATATCAAGCCCAAACTGCGATAAAAACACAAGTCATTGCGGATTTCTTGGACGATTTTCCTCTAGAAGACACCGATGAGGTTGAAGAAATCCCGGGAATTGAGGAAGAATTAGATGATCCACCCGAGCTACTTCGCTCGGAAAACCCTAGACGATGGGAGGTTTTCGTAGATGGGTCATGCAACTCATAAGGATCCGGCATCGGCATGGTCTTCACGACCCAAACAGGTCGTAGGATCGTTTACAGGCTGAGGTTAGAATTTCCCGCTACTAATAACATAACCGAATACGAGGCAGTCATACATGCCCTCAGAGTGATAATTTCACTCGGTATTACCGAGGTGAGACTCACAAGTGATTCACAACTCATCGTCCGACAAATAAATGAAACATACCAGGCCTCCGATATATCTTTGCAGTGATATCTCCAACTTGCAAAACATTATATTTGGCACATACCAAATATCACGTTCTGACACCTGAACAGAAACAACAATAGGCACGCAAACGCCTTAGCATTCATATCCTCCATGATAAAAGATCCGGAGTCTACCCATGTTAGAATCGAGAGGGTAATGCTTCCGTCCATACCCATAGAAGGAGACATGGAAATCCTTAACGTGGACGGAACGGGTCCAAATGAGACACTACCCGAAGACGATTGGAGAACTCCAATCATAAAATACCTAATTAATGGTGATCTCCCAAGTGACCAACAGCTCGCACACAAAGATATATCATGATCGGGAAACTACCAGCTCAGGGATGGTGTGTTATACAAACAGTCATACCTCGGACCCTTGTTCAGATGCCTTTCCTTCGCCGAGGGGCATGACATAATAAAAGAGATACATTATGGTTACGACGGGAACCATAGCGGAGGCAGATCTCTGGCTCACAAAGAAAGACTACAAGGTTACTTCTAGCCTCGCATGAATGAGGACTTAAAACAAATGGCAAAGTTCTGCTTAGATTGCCAAAAATTTGGCAAAAGAAGGCATACCCCGTCAATGGACCTAAAATATTTCCTAAGCCCTTGTCCATTCGCCAAAGTGGACAGTGGACATCATCAGAGAAAGTACTTAATTGTTTCACTGATTACTTCACCAAATGGGTAGAAGCCTCAGCCCTTAGACACATTAGAGACCATGATGTCTTTAAATTCCTTTTCGAGCACATCATATGTCGTTTCGGTATCCCAGCTGCCATTGTATCAGACAATGGGTGCCAACTCCGAGGGAAAAACATCGACCTCTTTTTTCACTGTTTCAAAATAAGGAAAAACAAATCCACCCCCATCTACTCCGAGAGCAATGGCAGAGAAGAAGCCACTAATAAAACCATAGTTGACATGCTTAAAAAGAAGCTTGATGGACATGGGGCTAGCTGGTGCGAGCGACAACACAATGTACTCTAGGCCTACCGAACCACCCGAAGGGAAGCAACAGGAATGACACCCTTCGCTGTCACTTATGGCACATAAGCAATCATACCAACCGAATCAATGATCCCCACGACCAAGACCCAGGCTTGGGAGAAAAACCTCACCTCGGACATGATACTCTCCAAACTGGATGATCTTGAGGAAAACCGAGAAATAACCCTTCAAAAGATAAAAAATTATCATAGAAGGCTGGCCCGAGAATACGACAAACGTGTTCATCAAAGGAAATATATGCTCTATAATTTTCAATATTTGTGCAAAAATTCAAACATGGTTAATGAATCGGTTTATTCAATAGCACCACATAAATTGATTCTGGGTTAAATCCCCAAATTAGGAATAACAATCGGTCATTTTTTATCACCACACAAACCAATTGTGGTTTATGTACATATATATGTAATCCTATTGTGGAAAATTGAACAGAAAAATGCGAACGTAAATCGGATCACCTGTTACTCAACTTGAACCGATTGTTGTTTTTGGGAGATTTTCTCTAAAACCACCAAATCCTTAATCGGTTGATACACTTAGATATAAAAATCGATTGTTAGCAATCGGTTTTCTCGACTGTTACACATACACCGACTCTTGATATCTATACAAACTCAAACATGGTTCTAGAAATCGGTAGATATGGTACACCTACATAAACCGATTGTGGTTGGTGTTCGTCGCATCAACCCAAAATCGATTTATGTAGGTGTACCAATCTTCCGATTCTGGGGAACATCAACAAAATTGGTTTATGTTAATGCTTATATCAACCGATTTTGGTTTGGTTTCAAAAAAAAATGATGGGAAATTTCAGAAATTCATATTTAAATAATTGATAAATCCCTCTTAAAAGGAACGGATTAAAGGGATTTAACTCAATCACTCGAATTTGTTTGCCATTGAAATTTTGTCCGAAAACTAAAAAATGGAGAATTCAATTGTTGTTTGTAATTAAGTTTTAGTTTTTGATTTTGATGGATTGGGTTTTAGTTTTTTGATTGATGATTGTTAATAAAACTAATTTAGATTTTAGTATTTTTTTTAGATATTTGGAATTATTAAGTTTGTATAAGGGTAATTTAGTATTTTAATACACTGGATCAGGTTTTATTGCTAGTTGGATCAGATAGTGAAAACAAAAACTGACGGTCGACATTATCCCTAAACTAAATAGCAGGTCCTATAAAGCTTATAAGAAATGGATCGAGATCTTATTATCCAGTTTATCATCAACAAAATAGCAAGTCCCTAAACCAAAAATGACTACCGATGTATCATCGTCTATCAACAGCAACATCATCATGGAAGAAGAAGATATTATTACAACACCATCATCAACAAGAGCATGTCAATTAGACAGCACTTACCTAGTTTCTTCGATTCTTCAGCTTTTCTATCGTATCCGGTATTAATGTTATTGTTTCTCTTCCTTCAATTATTTGTTTACTAGTTGTTTCTCCTGTCTTTACTTAATATTTGATTCTAAGTTCTAAATCTTGGCATAATACATCTTCTCTCTTTCTCTGCAGATGCTGAACTGGTGCGTGTTTGAATTTTACATTTAATTCATCCGGTTGTCACTGATTATCTCAAAACACAAGACTTTGGAGCTGGAGGTTCATGTGGCGAAAATGTATTTAACATCTAATATTTCATCACTTAAAAGAAATATAGAGATCTGAATCACCTCTCTTTTAGGAAGAGACCTGATGTGCTGAATGCTTTTAGGAAGATCAAATGGTTATTAGTTTTGGATTCGGGTAAAATAATGCAAACTAGGCCGTCTATCTAGCTATGTTTTCCTGCTTTTGTTCGTTGTATTTAACTATAGACACTGATTTAATCCTTTAATGATTTAGTCCTTGTTCTTACCTCTTGAATTAATCCCTGTTGTTTCTCCATAATTTCTGTTGCTCTCTTTATTTTAGCTTTTAGCTTAAGAAGATGTGCTTCTTACTGGAAACTCTAGTTTTCGGTAGGGTTCTTTTTCAAATTTTGTTGGATAAATGGTGGATCCCTGCTTAAAAACTAGAACATGGAGCATAAGAATTGGGGGACATCGAGTGATTAGTTGTAGTAGATATGCAATTTATTACCAATCTCGTTGTTGATTTATGAAAGTATCACTTGATGTTATTTCCTA
>JAJJWW010011415.1:0-72887 GCA_023531295.1 Papaver armeniacum
TTGTAAAAGATAAAGCCATTTATAAGTGTTGGATACTCCCTCACTTAATTCACCAAGAATGGAGCATGTAGCAACAATCCCATTCTCGTGAATACATGAAATTCCTCAGGGTTGGAGCATGTAGCAACAATCCCATCCCGTGAATTTCATATCGACCTTGTATTTCCAGTACTCATTATCGGTGTGGCATGACGACCGAGTGTTACTCTTACTGAGTAACACGAACCTCCAAGCACTATAATGAAACCATGTACGAAATACCCGTATGGATGACTCTCGGTGTGTTATACTAGCCCGATTGAGCCCCTCTCGGTGTGTTATACTAGCCCGATTGAGCATCCGGACCGACCAGTATCGGTCCAGGATATGATTCGATCATGATCATCCAACTCCATAAGCATGATTGGATGACCCAGGATCAATTCCATCACCCCCAAGCAGTTATGGAATACCCATGGCCGACCCCGCATGGTCGGTCATTGGCCTAGCTTGCCAAGAAACCGTTCATACCAAGCATTATGGACGGAAAACCCTAAATTAGGGTTTGCGGCATATTACATGTGTTGCAAAGCAGTCTCAACCATCCATCTTCGCAGGTATAGATGGAGGGTGTAGATGTAGATTCAAAGGGCCCAGAGCATGTCAACACGATCACCGTGGGCCCACCTACACACTTGACCAATCGGTCAAAACCAACCATGGCTGGTCGTGACAAAATTGTCACCCAAACAAGAGATGGCGCACGACTTTGAAAGCCAAAATTAGGGTTTCAAGCCATCACGCGCGTCCATCTTCTCCGGCACGAATGGAGGGTCACAGATTAGATTAGCAGGTCCGGTCATACCGGCATGACCACCGTGGGCCCATCTACCTCCTCATGTGTTCGGCCAAGGCATATCATGCCTGGTTAATCCAAAACGTGCGCCCAAACTAGCGTGGCCACGCCTCCCAAACCACAAATTGATCTTGACCGCTCAACTTAGCGGACGATTTGGGTGGCTCGGATCATGTTTTAATGGGATATTCGGGTATAGGCATGAACACCCGACTTGCCATCTTCACGTCAAACCAATCGGCCAAGACCGACCAAGTTAGGTCGTCTTGGAACGCGCGCCGGAAAAGAGCATGATGCGCGGCCTTTTGCGGCATCAATTTCCTATTGCAAAATCGATCTCAACCACTCCTCTTTGCCGGTCAAATTGAGTGGCCTAGATCGCACCTTCATGGGACAGTGAGACATGGACGTGTACACCGGCATGCTATCTACATGCACGCCCGGTCGGTCCTCTCCGAAATCCTTCCCATGCTTGGTTTCGACCAAGCTGAAGAGTGATGCTTGCGCACCTCTTCAAAATCCTAATTTCATTAACGGTCGAGATGAGTGTCTTAAAGATCATCTCATCCGTCCAACTTCACCATCCTGGTTATACAACCACAGTCGGGAGTTAATTGGTCGGTGAGGCGTCATTACCCATCACTTTACCACACCATGATGCAAGACTGCATAAAATACACACGGTACTTCACAAGTATCGACTTCCGAATAACGATTATTCAATTCAACATTACATGCTATCTTTCGTGGATCCACGATCCACACATTCCAGATATCAATCATGTCACAAATCGGGGATACATACGGGGTATTGGTGCGGCGGTTTACGGCGTGCGGCGTGTAACGCGCCCATCACAAGAACGTGTTAGGAAGTCATGGACGGTTAGAGATGAACAGGAGAAGTGGGCAAGGCTGGTCGTGTATCCCAACGCACAACTCCACTACTCCATCACTCCACTTCCTCCACTTCCCACGAGAGACGTGAATAAGGCTCAATGACTTGTATAAATAGGTTCTCCGCCCTATTTCAAACAATAACACAAGTCCAGACGAGACAGAAAACCAAGTGTTAATACAAAACGTATTCCAACACCCAGAGCCTGCTTGCATCAATCACAAGCCTGCTCACCTTTCTGTTACAAGTCATAAGCAAGCCAACACCTTCACAATCTCAACACCTTCTTCGCTTCCCTCCCTAAGATCAACCCCATCTCCTTCACTTTGTGACCGAAACAAGTCTGGAACGGCCATTTCTTGGTTTAGGCCAGACTTGCACAAATTGATCTCTCGAATCTACAAGCACTCACCGCGCAGTGCATTTGTTTAAGGTTTAAATTCATTCCTCATCCACACCCCAAATTACCAAATTCTGCAGGAGTAGTTTTCACCCATAAACAATTGGCGACCACAGTGGGAGGTTGATCTCTCGGTTGCACAAAATTGAATTCTCAATTTTTCGGTTTCCATCTCGCAATGTATCCGGAAACCACAGGTGGTTCAGATATCATGGGAAGTGTAGCTAGAATGATGGAGGATGTCTTGGCAAACCAAGACGGTATCACCAGAAGGCAGAGCGAGACATTTCGCCTTTTGAATGATATAGCAACACAATTACAAGAAGGGTCGGCAGGCATCTACTCAAGCAGTGCAAGAAACGCTGAATCCTTAGTCAGGAGTCACGCCTTTACCAGTGGAGAGGCAAAAAGAGCGCGTAACCACAGGAGATTCAGGAAAGATGAACAACATGGTCCAGTCAACAATGAAGAAGCGAGGCAACTCCACAGAGGAAAAGACTTGTCCGGAGTACTACAACGTCTACCAGATAAAGAAAGGGAGCCTGCAGCCTATGGAGCCCTGTTAGAAGATTTATATCTCAAAACTCTTGTTGAAGCCCGGAAGACTGTCCAATCCGCATCGACCTTCCAACCAAGCGAAGAAATGCTTGAGGAAGGAGAGATCGATCAGGAAATACGTGAATACAGAGGATGGGAGCGTTCAATTCGATCACTCAGCAGTGATATTACGACACCTTCCACATCCCTTTACCCAGGCAAGCGATCCGCGGATATGATGGCACTCGCAAATCTTCCAACTTCATCTCCGGAACGTGCTCCACATCAAAGCAACGTAGAGACATCACAACGCCCACTAATGCAGGAAAAGCTGGACTCAAAGTACCTACACTTTCCGTTCCCGATGGAAAAGATTTTGGAGTTGTTGGAGATGTGGGTACGAAATAGAGAGGTGGAACTACCTCCTGTATGGCTTCCACCAACCGATCAAGAAATAACGGACCCGAGGTACTGTCACTTCCACCGGTTCCTCCATCACCCCACCAGCGAATGCAACGCTTTGAAGCGCATTGTTCAGGAGAAGCTTGGTTCAGAGAGATAGCTCTGAGAAGTTAGTGCGGAGGATTTTCTTAGAGAGGCTACTCCGGTTTGATACAAGTGAGGCTTCAAAAGCAAGTAAGTTTTACTCAACAATTTTACAAGAAAGATAGTTTAGAATTCACTGGGGACTTAGCATCCCGCACGTGGAGAAAGAGGCTCAGTGATCAAACGCCATGTTTGTTTCCACTCGTACCTCCCTTTTACATAACATTTGCAATTTCATGTGATCTATGCAATCATTCATGACCAAGATGCAAATTTCATTTAACATAATCTCTTTCAAAAAGGTTGTTCACAAAACTATCTCAAAATAAGCCAATTCAATTACCTATTAATTCAAAACCGGAGGTCAAAGAAAATCCTCACTATCACTCAAGAGAGAAAAGCATCTAAAAGAAAAGGCAAGTATATAGCATGAATACTTCAAGGAAAGTCCTTCAGCAACAACTCGTCCTTCTGGGCGAGAGAGACTTTCATCCTTTGAAGCGCAGCCTGTTTCAGCTCCAGTTCCTTAGACAACTTCTCAACCTCTTCTTCCTGGCGAGCAACAAAGTAGGGACTTCATCCTGTAATTTCTGAAGCTCCCGAATCTTGGAGAACCCTTTGAAGAACCAAGGAGCATTGAAGCTGTACTGCGCAAACACGTCCCGATGGCACCTCCAATCTTCAATCATCTCCTCAGAAACTGTTCGACCAGTCGTGACGCTCATCCCTTGGATAGAAACTAAAGCTTCTTGGACGCGGTTGACCAACGCAAGACGACTTTTGAGCTTCGTGGTGGTAGCAATATGGCCGTGCTTCTCCCATATCGCTGTGTACAACTCTCTGAACTGAACCGGCACGCTGAATCCACCAACCAACACATGACCGGATAAGGGACGAAAAGGAGGATCGAACAAAGCCCCGTGCTGCATCACCTAGGTAATTCACCAACCACAGGAGCCTTGTCAGTTGTAGGGGGCCTTTCGGAAGAAGTCACCACAATAGCCATATTCACTGGAACCTGCTCAGGACGGATTTCAAGGGGAGCCGCCTCAATTATTGCAGACGCTACCTTTCTTATACTCCTTCCGGCATCTACTTCGCTCTGGGTACTAATTTCCATCACGACCCCGTCAACAAGATCACTCAAGGAGGCGGCTTGTCCAACCGAGCTTGCATCATCTCCGTCATGGTCGGGAAAAGGAGCGGTTTCTCCAGACTTCTCAACATGAAGATCAGTTTCTCGGACTTCTCGGCCATGAAGATCGGTTTCTCGGACTTCTCAACATGAAGATCGGTTTCTCCGGACTTCTCAAAGATGAAGATCGGTCACTTGACCTTCTCATTACGAATACGCGCCAGCCTTGTGAAGACATTCTCTTTCGGAATCCCCCGATTTCAAGTAAGAATTACTCTTAGAAAGATTCACCCCTGGAGAAATAAAGGAACCAACGGAAGAAATTTAAATACGCATATTGGAGGAATTGAGGATCACCGAACCACATGCCCGCCTCTTGGATCTCTCTCCCGCTTGGGGACCGCAATCCTCGGCTCCGGTCCGTTTGGCCGGAAGTGGCTTCAACCGGAAATGCTTTTTCAAAACGTCGGAAGATGGTTCACCACGGAAACTTGTCACAATACTCTCCGAGAATTCTGGAAAATCAACAGCTTTACTGCTCCAAAATTCCTTGTACTTATCGGTTACCACCGGGTTTCTCCCAATAGGCCGAAGGGAAGGCTCACCCGTTCCAAAAACATGCCAGCGTTAAGAATATTCGGGAGAGATTCTTTCGGAACCCTTGGTGAACGAATAAATGGGACACCCTGATCAAATCCCATTTGGCGAGCAGCCCTGTCAATATTGTACGGAGTCACGAGAAAATTCTCCGTTAAATAGAGACGGGACATATCTGGAATGCAAATGCGGCAGTAAATAAGTTCTCCATATTTCATAGTTTCGACATCGGTACACAACACAAAGATCGGGACCGTCGAAGCGATAGCAAAAGTCTTTGGATGAACAATGGAAGGGTGGACCGGCCCCCCATGGACGGAAATCTACAGAAGACACATTGTCAAATACGTCCACAAGTTTCGCACCGCCTTTGGGACGCCTTTTATTCCAACGGAGTATTCTCGAGCCACCATACAAGTTACTGAGCGAATTTCCAGGATTAGGAGCGTAACTTTTGAAGTGTTCCCATAAGAATGCCTGAATAAAAGCGAAGTGAACGTGCGACTCCACCTTCTTGTACCCGTTAGAAACATGCATGTCCATTGCTAAAGCGTCCAGATGAGAATACAGTGATCCAAGGAACAATGCGCCTAAAGGAAGAACTTCACCCTTCGCCAGCCTTATAGCAATCTTAACAAGGTCACTTCTAATGGTCTTCTTTCCAGAACCATCATCGAATATATCCCTGGATAGCCATAAAGACAGGAACGCAATCACACTGAGCTCGTTTTCCAACTCTTGATCCGGCTCTGGGTCTGCAGGAGACCACTCCGACACCCACCAGGTGTAAAAGCATCTCTCATCTTTTTTCTCTTCCTTGTTCAGACTGTCGAATTCTGCCACTTTTTGAAGTATAGCACCATAGTTACTTTGTTCCGTATCAGAGAGCTCGTAAGAGAGACTTCCAAAGAACAGCGCAGATCATTAATGCAGCCACACTCTCCAAAGTAATAGTCATCTCTCCCCATCTAGATATGGCTGTGTGAGTAGAAATACGCCACCGAGAAATGAAGGTAATCAAACCCGCGATGTCTTTCCTAATTTCGAGAGTAGCAGATGCCATGACCGCATTGAGGATCTCGCGCTTTGGTCAAATTATCCTTAATGCCCTTATTACTCAACATGCGTCTCATCCATCCTTCGTAAGAACCCAGTGGAGCATGGCAAGTCCTCAAGTCAATAGGAGAAGGCGGATATTCGTTTCTAGGAGACAAAATCTCATCACAAGTCTTTGAAGAAGAGAATGGATCACCTGCCATATTTTTCGAATCGGAAAGCAAGACTATCTTATGAGAAGGATGTTTCCTAATGTTTGGAAAAGGCGAGGTGAATAACTCATCATCAATGTGCGGCATATCCTTGAAGCTGCCAACACTTCCTGACTTGGTACCAGCATTATCTCCGGAAGACATCTCGACAGGAATTCTTTTCTTCATTCCATAATGAAATAAAAGACAGGAGTTAGAAATTGTATGAAAAACGCATGAGGTGTGTAGTCACGCATGACAAGACACAACCCACGTTGAAAATACACAAAAGCTGGGATTGGGTCCAAACACCAGTATCGCATAAGTTTCAGTCTGGTATTGGTTTCAAGTCCGGTACAAGTTTCAGTCTGGTATTGGTTTCAAGTCCGGTACAAGTTTCAATCTGGTATTGGTTTCAAGTCCGGTACAACTTTCAGTCTGGTATTGGTTTCAAGTCCGGTACAAATTTCAGTCTGGTATTAGTTTCAAGTCCGGTACAAGTTTCAAGTTCGGTGTAAATTTCAGTCAAGCATATGTGAGTAAGACCCACGTTCCGGCATACACGGCGGGCCCGCATTCATTCATCCGCATGCATCATAACACGATTTTCTTTATTCATGGGAATCGTGTCTACGGGATTCAAGCCAAATGGTGGAAAAAGCTAAGCATATACATGTCTTACAAAAGGTGTTTACCTAACAAACTAGGGTTTTACCTTAAAAAAAAAAAAAAAAAAAAAAAACAACAACCTCGGACGGCGCAAGACAAGAGCAGATTCAAGAGCAACACGACAGAGAGTTCCAGCAACGGCAACACAGCAAGAAGAATTGGCGGTCGGCGGCGGCAGCAAGGTCACGGACGGGAGCTGCTTGATGATGAAAAAGAAAATTTCGTGAGGAAAAAAGAAAAGGGTTTTGTCTCTTTTATAGACAAAAAATTAGAAGAATCCCAATAGAAGAAGGATTCCTCCCTTATTTGGTTTCCTCTTTTGATTCAAATACCCAAAGAAAGAAACCCGCCCCACAAAGGGATTCCATACAAGCGTGATGGCGTGGGAAACTAGCGGTCGGCCAACACTCTTAGGGTAAACTCCTTTTATCCTGTCTTTCACACATATGTATGTCACCATCTCATGCCTACCACACAATAGTGTAACCATTATGTGCTAGGTAGGGGACTTAATGTTGATGGTGGATTTTCGTTCAAGGTTAAATTTGTAAAAAACCAGAAAAAAAATCATGCGCGACATCTTGTAAAAGATAAAGCCATTTATAAGTGTTGGATACTCCCTCACTTAATTCACCAAGAATGGAGCATGTAGCAACAATCCCATTACGTGAATACATGAAATTCCTCCAGGTTGGAGCATGTAGCAACAATCCCATCCTCGTGAATTTCATATCGGCCTTGTATTTCCAAGTACTCATTATCGGTGTGGCATGACGACCGAGTGTTACTCTTCTGAGTAACACGAACCTCCAAGCACTATAATGAAACCATGTACGAAATACCCGCACAGCCGACTCTCGGTGTGTTATACTAGCCCGATTGAGCCCCTCTCGGTGTGTTATACTAGCCCGATTGAGCATCCGGACTGACCGTATCAGTCCGGATATGATCTGATCGCAATCATCCAACTCCATAAGCATGATTGGATGACCCCAGATCAATTCCATCACCCCCAAGCAGGTATGGAATACCCATGGCCGACGCCGCATGGTCGGTCATTGGCCTAGCTTGACAAGAAACCGTTCATACCAAGCATTATGGACGGAAAACCCTAAATTAGGGTTTGCGGCATATTACATGTGTTGCAAAGCAGTCTCAACCATCCATCTTCGCGGTATAGATGGAGGGTGTAGATGTAGATTCAAAGGGCCCAGAGCATGTCAACACGATCACCGTGGGCCCGGCTACACACTTGACCAATCGGTCAAAACCAACCATGGTTGGTCGTGACAAAATTGTCACCCAAACAAGAGAGATGGGCGCACGGCTTTGAAAGCCAAAATTAGGGTTTCAAGCCATCACGCGCGTCCATCTTCTCTGGCACGAATGGAGGGTCACAGATTAGATTAAGCAGGTCCGGTCATACTAGCATGACCACCGTGGGCCCATCTACCTCCTCGTGTGTTCGGCCAAGGCATATCATGCCTGGTTAATCCAAAACGTGCGCCCAAACTAGCGTGGCCACGCCTCCCAAACCACAAATTGATCTTGACCGCTCAACTTCGCCGGACGATTTGGGTGGCTCGGATCATGTTTTAATGGGATATTCAGGTATAGGCATGAACACCAGCTTGCCATCTTCACGTCAAACCAATCGGCCAAGACCGAGGCCAAGTTAGGTCGTCTTGGAACGCGCGCGGAAAAGAGCATGATGCGCGGCCTTTTGCGGCATCAATTTCCTATTGCAAAATCGATCTCAACCACTCCTCTTTGCTAGGTCAAATTGAGTGGCCTAGATCGCACCTTCATGGGACAGTGAGACATGGACGTGTACACCGGCATGCTATCTACATGCACGCCCGGTCGGTCCTCTCCGAAATCCTTCCCATGCTTGGTTTCGACCAAGTCAAGAGTGATGCTTGCGCACCTCTTCAAAACCCTAATTTCATTAACGGTCGCAGATGAGTGTCTCAAAGATCATCTCATCCGTCCAACTTCACCATCCTGGTTATACAACCCTGGTCAGGAGTTAATTGGTCAGTGAGGGGTCATTACCCATCACTTTACCACACCATGATGCAGTACCTGCATAAAATACACACGGTACTTCACAAGTATCGACTTCCAATAAACGCAGTTATTCAATTGAAGATTACATGCTATCTTTCGTGGATCCACGATCCACACATTCCAGACATCAATCATGTCACAAACTGGGGGATACATACTGGGGTATTGGTCTGGCGGTTTACAGCGTGCAGCGTGTAACGCGCCATCACAAGAACGTGTTAGGAAGTCATGGACGGTTAGAGATGAACAGGAGAAGTGGGCAAGGCTGGTCGTGTATCACCAACGCACAACTCCACTACTCCATCACTCCACTTCCTCCACTTCCCACGAGAGACGTGAATAAGGCTCAATGACTTGTATAAATAGGTTCTCCGCCCTATTTCAAACAACAACACAAGTCCAGACGAGACAGAGAAAACCAAGTGTTAATACAAAACGTATTCCAACACCCGGAGCACGCTTGCATCAATCACAAGCCTGCTCACCTTTGTGTTACAAGTCATAAGAAAGCCAACACCTTCACAATCTCAACACCTTCTTCGCTTCCTCCCTAAGATCAACCCCATCTCCTTCACTTTTGTGACCGAAACAAGTCTGGAACGGCCATTTCTTGGTTTAGGCCGGACTTGCACAGATTGATCTCTCGAATCTACAAGCACTCACCGCGCAGTGCATTTGTTTAAGGTTTAAATTCATTCCTCATCCACACCCCAAATTACCAAATTGTGCAGGAGTAGTTTTCACCCATAAACACCCTTATACTTCCGTGCTGAAGGGAATAATTCATCTTCCTTCGGCTCATACTTACTCTTACTGCCTAAAGATTTTTCCTTTTCTTTGGCCTTACCTTCACAGTTGTGCATATCTTCAGTTTTGCAACTGGTAAGCTCTCTTACCGCTTGAATAGCCATCTGGATACTCTGAATTTTGCACCTCTTGAGTTCAACAATGACCAACGAACTCGTGCCACTCAGAAATTGGAACATCTGATCTTCTTCACTCATGCCACGTACTTCTTGCACTAATGCAAGGAAGCTTTAAACATAGAAATGTGGTGTACCCGTCATTTTTAGCCTACGCAAACTCTCTCTTGCGTACCCATCACCATTGCTCGGCCAGAACGGACATCTCAGTCCATCTTCCATGTCATTCCATGACATAAGTGTTGATGGTGTTTTTTAGCTTAGGGCGAAAACTGTAAAAGTCTGCTACTTGATCCGGCATCAGAAGTAGTAGACCTTGATATGTTTGTATTCCGCAAGTAATTTGAAGAATATATCGAAATCTGATGAGTGCATATGCCTCTCTTCATATTGTATTAAAACTCAAGCTCCTAGATGAATTGTTCACTAGTATAGAGCCTAATGAGTATTTGAAGCTCCTAGCTGCATTATCCACTAATGCGCCTGCTGAGTATTTTCCCATGCTATGTTCCCCAGTTGAACTCTTAATACTGACATGACATGACAATTCATGTTCGCTCGCAGCGGAGTAACATGAATTTCCCAAAGTGTCAGGATTAAGATACGCATGAAGGTACTCAATCAGAAGCACGCAAGTTGCCCTGCTCTTTGAGATAAAAATTAGTGATTTTGTGCCAGCGCGCAAAATTCACCAGAAATCGATTAATTTTGTGTCAGCACACAAAATTCAATTTTCGAACCTAATCAATTTGCAAAAATTAGGTTTTTTGCGGTTTGCGCAATATCTCGAACCTTATTGGTCGAGACCAAACCTAGGCAAGCTAGGAAATTGATCCGCCATGGACTGGTAGGAGCAAAATCCTACAAAAATTAGAAAGCAAGAAACAAAGAAAAACTGCGGCAAATAAAGATAGCAGCAAAAAAAAAAGGCGCGGCCACATCACTTGGCAGGACAGTTTGCCCTAGCAGGCGCTGTCGTGGCCGACTGGCCACGCCCCATATTATTGCCTGCTGGCCCCTCTTTCTCATCAACCAATCAAAACGCTTTAAATGCGCAGCACGCACTTTTGATTAAAAGCGGAAGTTGGCTGGTCGCACGCCTAATTCTTTAAGGAATTGAACATAGGCTGCCCATGTCAGTCTCAAAACGATCACGACCATACGTTTTGGCCAGCCAATTCGACGAGCCTGGCCTCCTCCCAGCACAGCCAGACAAGCTCCATGATACTCACTGGCGTGCCCACTTTTATTCCAACCAATCAGAATACTCATAGCACGTCGGCAACAACCCTAACCGCAAGACAAAATTAGGCCAGTTGCGCGGATGAAATGGGTTCAATGGAATTAAGACCGCATACGTTGGTCTTAAATCAATCGTGAACGTCCGACTTCGCCAGCCGAATTGACCGGCCTAGATTTAATCCTAATCAACGGGAAATGTACGGATGTGCTCACCAGCGGCCCAGCTATAGCTCTGGCCAATCGAACTGCTCCCAAATTGCAGTTAACATTTAAAATCATTGGCTCAAAATAGGTTGGCCACACGGCCAAAAACCCTAATTTATGTTAGCGGCAGCACGTTACTATCGCAAAACGATCTCGGCCGTCCAACTTCGCTAGCCGAATCAACTGACCTAGATTTGATGTTAATCGATTGGAAAGGTACGGATATGCTCACTGGCGGCCCAGCTATAGTTCCGACCAATTGTATTGCTCCAAGCTTGCCAGCAACACCGCGATTCGCTCACCCTAAGAGCGCCGACCACACGACTTTAAAAGCCTCATGTTCGACCAGCGGCAGTGTATAATTGCCGTAAAGCAATCCTAGCCACCAAACTTTGCTGGCCAAATTGATCGGCCCAGATCTAATTCCGAGCGACCAATAAAATGTTGTCATGATCACCGGCCACCCCTCTTCCATGAGGGCCGATCGGCCAATCCACAGCCTACCCATACGGCTCTCGACGGCCGCCCAAAGATGGATGGTCGCACTTCTTATAGGAGTCTTAAATAAATTAGCAACAACCAATAACTGCCGCAAATCATCTCGGCCATCCAATTTGGCTAGCCAATTTAACTTGGGCCGACCAATAGGATGTCAAAATGGCTACCAGCCATCACTCTCTTATAAGGACCGACCAGTTCACCTTTGACATGCACGAATAGCTCCTGAAAGCTTCCTGAAGATGGTCGGTCATGCTCCTTTTAAGACATTATGCTTCGCGACTAATTTAAATGAGCTTTATACAACGACGCTTTATGAGCATCGATTATTTGAGCTGTTTGCTTAAAAGCGATGCTTTATACGCATCGATTACAAACGATTTTTTATAAATATCGATTTCACAAATAATTTAATTATTTGACTTAAAAAGCATTACATGCTATTTCTTGCGGCAAGTCTCATGACTTGAATCCTAACATATGACCGCCCGCCACCTAGCTTGCGCGTGATTGGTCAAATAGCTAGGTCTTGCAAGCAAGACCCATTCAGCAACTTGCTACATATTTTCCACGAAAATACTCGAGACATCATGTCACAAACTGGGGGATGTTCATCATGGTATTGGTCTGGCGGTTTACAGCGTGCGGCGTGCAACACGCCCATTATAAGAAAGTTTCAGGAAAGGCGGAAAGTTAGTGGCACGCAGAAGTAGTGGGTGTAAACCGACCTGTCTTTCCTCATGGTAAGACATGGTTTCCAACATTTTTACATGATCCCCACTTCTCATCACTCAACTAATTCAACTTCCTATGAGATCAGGGTGCATTAAACTATGACTTATATAAATAGGTTTTCAACCTATTTCAACCAACAACAAGTGTTATCACACAAGTATCCAGAAAACATAAAAAAAACTGATAGCTTACATTCCACAAGCCAGTTCCACATTCTAATACAAGTCATAAAACAACCACACCTTCAGAGTTAACCATTCTGATCTCAACACCTTCTTCGCTTCCCTCCCTAAGATCAACCCTTCTCCTTCATTTTATGACCGAAGCAAGACTGGAACGGCCATTTCTTAGTTTAGGCAAGGATAGTACAGATTGATCTCTCGAATCTAAAGTACTCTCGTGCAGTGCATTTGTTAGGGTTTAGATTCGTTTCTCGGTGGCACACCCAAATTTACCATTTCCAGCAAAATCAGTTTTTTACCCCAAAACAATAGGATTGGCATAACCAGCAGCTTCATCTTCTTGAAGCATAGTTCTCCACCAAACTTTTGCATCACCACCAAGGTAATTGCCTGCGAGAGTTACCTTTTGTACTTCCCCAGTTCCGTTCGCCTCAAAGTATGCCTCAACATCATACAAGAAATTCTCAATTTCTCTAGCATTTCTAGAACCAGCGTAAACTCTTGGCTCAGAGACTCGATTAGAGCTTTCTCCATTCACGTTTGCCCCTGTAAACATGACATCACTGATTAACTTGCGAATACTTGGCATCTTATCTGACATTTGCTTCACATGGCCTGTTAGTTTGTGAAAAAGCGGGGGTATAACAACCACACCCAATATTTCGATTAGCAATATGTATGGACTAACTCCAATATACTCTCAAGAGAATCAACAAAACCTCAATCTTAACAAAGTATATCAAAGAGTTATTTTATCTTGATCTCTCGATTTAATTCTTACTCGAGCAAATAGAAATTTGCGAGTTTAATTAAATACAAGAGAGATAACTTGGATGGTACCAAAGACCAATATCCAAGTGTCAATCAATGTAAATCAACAACCAAAAGTTGGATATTATAATTGATTGAACTAACGCACAACCTGTGATATTTCAATTATATAACAAAATATAATGCGGAAAAGAAATAACATAGACACCAGAAGTTTTGTTAACGAGGAAACCGCAAATGCAGAAAAACCCCGGGACCTAGTCCAGATTGAACACACACTGTATTAAGCCGCTACAGAGACTAGCCTACTACAAACTAACTTTGGTCTGGACTGTAGTTGAACCCCAATCAATCTCACACTGATCCAAGGTATAGTTGCGCTCCTTACGTCTCTGATCCCAGCAGGATACTACGCACTTGATTCCCTTAGCTGATCTCACCCATAACTAAGAGTTGCTACGACCCAAAGTCGAAGACTTTAATAAACAAATCTGTATCACACAGAAAAGTCTACGATAATAGATAAATCTGTCTCCCACAGAAATACCTACGAGTTTTGTTCCGTCTTTTGATAAATCAAGGTGAACAGGAACCAATTGATAAACCGGACTTATATTCCCGAAGAACAGCCTTGTATTATCAATCACCTCACAATAATCTTAATCGACGCGGTGGAAGAAGATATTGTGGAATCACAAACGATGAGACGAAGATGTTTGTGATTACTTTTATATCTTGCCTATCGGAGATATCAATCTCAAGCCAATCGTTACGATTGTACTTAATACAATAGAAACAGCAAGATCAGATCACACAACTACAAGAAAGTAGTATCGGTCTGGCTTCACAATCTCAATGAAGTCTTCAAGTCGTTAACCTATAGGGTTTCGGTAAGAAACCTAAGGTTAAAGGAGAACCGAATCTATCTTATACAACTAGTATCACACAGGAGGTGTGGGGATTAGCTTTCCCAGTTGCTAGAGTTCTCCCTTATATAGTCTTTCAAATCAGGGTTTGCAATCAATATTAGCTTAGTAACAAAGCATTCAATATTCACCGTTAGATGAAAACCTGATTAGATTCAAGCTAATATCTTTCAACTGTTGGATCAAAAACTTAGCTTGTTACACACAAATGAAATGCATGTTTTTAGGTTTATGTAACCGTACCCAAACATGTACATTTGTTGGTTCAACAATAGTTAACCAAATGGTTAGCCATATGAGCACTTTCATATTAACCATATTCTTCTTCACCATAACTAGTTCAAATGACTCAAATGAACTAGTTAGAGAGTTGTTCAATTGCTTAGATCTCATAGAAGTATACAAGACACAATCGAAGCAAAAACGATTTGATTCACTCGAATCGATTCATGAACTTTATAGCCACAGTTTGCAAACTTGCATTCCTTAGTTAATATAAGTATAACTTCACGAATAATCGTTTTTAGATATAACCAACCTAAGTACGCGGACTAGGTACGCGGACTTAAGTACCCAGAATAAGCTTGTAATAAGTTTACAAACTCCAGCAGATTTTCTCGAAAAGAGAACCTCCGACAGTACGCGGACTGGGTTCGCGGACTCTTGTTCCGGTTTTCCTGATCAACAAAGTAAGCATACTTTGGTTCAAGAAATAAGGACTTATACATGTATGCGTTTCCACACAATGCTTATATCCAACAATGGTTATATAATCTAAACTCTCATTTCAATCATTGAAATATTCTTAGAGGACGTTATATAGTTGTTATTCACAAACCATTTTTCGTCAAAGCCATTTTCAAAGTGATTGAAACATAACATGACTTTCGTCACTAGGTAAAGATGAACTTGGTCAAAGCGAAAGCTTACCAACACATATTTCGAGAAATAGATAGGCGAGATAAACTCGGCTCGAAATAGTAAATGTGTATAATCAAAGTCTATATAGCAAAACGACTTTTGTCTCAAGATAGGAGATAAAGTAGATAGACTTTTGAGTGATAGATAAGTTCAAGTCTCCACATAACTTTTAGTCGATGAAGTTCCACCAGTTCCTTGAGTAGTTCTTCGTCTTGTATGATGATCGCCATGAAGTTCTTGAGCTCAACTACACTTTCTATCCTAGTCCGAGACTTAGCTATAGTAGACTAGAAATCAAGACTTATAGTTTTGATCACTAACATTGGCAAACATGCTTGAGATAGAAACGCATGCGATTTCGACCGAGCAGTGCTCTAACAGTATGGTCTTCATGTCACTAAATTGCCCCTTCAATTCAGTGACTTCAGCATTGGTTTCGCAATTTAACAAGGTTGCATCAGACACCTTGTCCTCGACTGCACCTACCCTTTCGTCAAATTATTTAAACCAATCTGATGTTCTTCCTTCAAGTAAATCTAGCCTGCCCTTATCTTCAAAAACAAGAGGAATGTCAAGGCCATCAGTACCCAAGTCAGTGGTTATACTGCCAAGATCACCATACTCCTCTAGTTGATCAAACATACGCGGTAGTTCTTCGTCGATCATCTTGCCATTAGAACCCATTTCTAATGCAAACTTTATGATTATAATGCACCACTTACTTGCTCACAGGAAAATAGCTTAGGAGAGAAAGAAATATCAGCGTATTATCCAACAAATACACTTGAAATGTGTACCAAACACAGCTCTGATACCCGAACTGTCACACCTTCAAATGCCCCGATAAATTTTTGCGAAGGCGTAACCCGGCAGCACAGTGGTTCTGTGAATAAAGCTTCACCTGCACTTCAGCCTTATAAGTTTGCACCAATGCAAACAACCAACTCAACTGTTCTTCAACGGAAATCTTTTACCTTCTTTCTCTTCACTTAACTTCTCAAATGCATCGGATAATGCATTCAAACATTGCCATACTTTGCCAAACACAATCAGTCAACCAAGAACACTTAGAACATGACACAATCAACTTCTTTTATTGCATTAAAGGGAAAAAATACAAAACTTGCCACTTAGGGACTTACACAGACTTGTTCACCTTGAACCAAGCCTTAGCCTTACAAAAACTCTCTTATTTTGAGTCTCACACTCTCTTATGTAAGCCTGCCGAATTTTCCATGTCGTAGGATTATTTATACAACATCTTTACTTGGAAAAAACCGTCACAACCATTGCACACGCAAGGGACAGACATCTGTCCCATGGAGCAGTTCCATAACCGCCACTAACTGTGCTAACTGGCCAGTTTCTCTTTAAACTAGCACCATCGTCCAACACTTGTTCCAATGTAGTTAGAAACCTTCTCTCACGCTTATAAAATCCCTTTATAACCGTTCTACTCCATCTCACATTATTGTCATGCTTTTGAAGCCCGTAACCAACTCCGAACCGTCACTTGAGCCGTATTGCACCACTGTTGTGCTTTACTGAATTCTGCCTCGCTCCAATGCTCAGTTATCTTGGCCCTGCATGCTTATCACTCTAATATAATGAAAGGAGAATCCTTGTGCTTCAATCATCGAGGCCAACTCTTTAAGCTCACTCTAGTTATTCTTGCGTCATATACTTCACTTCGCCAATTAGCTTGACAATAACAATGCCACTGCTGCATTACTAGCTTGTTTGCATTGTCCAAGCTTTGGTCAGCCTTGAACTAATGCCATAGACCAACTCTTGGCCTATTCTACCTTCTTGAATCATCCTTGAGTTTGGGCCAACTCAATTCCACGGATATGCCTCAATGCCAACATCGCATGTTGCATCTGTCACTTTGGCCTCGTCTTGCCTTTCCCTCAATGAAGTCTTATTATGTCGGCCAATAAGCTTCATTACTTAGCCAAATATCTCTATAGTGTAGCGCTACCTTTGCGCTTTACTGGTCCTGCAGGGTGCCACTATCTTAGTGCTTTACGGTCTATATAGTATAGCGGCATTATGGATTTGCATTGTGCTATTATGGCTTTGCATTGCGCCGTTATGGCTGAACACTGACTTGTCCTGCAACTCTGTAATTCACAATCATTGTGCTTACTTGCCGGACCGGTCATAGATATCCATCAAATTACTGGCTCCATCTTGACCGTCCTTTATATGTCCAAACTGTAGACGACCGTCCAATGAGAAAAACGCCATTGTCCCTTATAATATAGATAGTAAAATAAAGGAAGAAGTTTAAATGAAAATATAAAAAAAAAAACACGCCAAACCCAAGTCATCGGTGCGTCCAAACCAGACGCGCGCGGGACGCCCATATTGGTACGTCGGATACGCCGTCAGCGTCGCGTCGGACACAGGACGCGGCTCAAAAAATCCACCTTCCGTGCAACCCACTTTGATCCATGTCTCATGACAAATGATTACTACTACATGATATGAGGAATTGTACTGCAAGATTCAAAAGTGTTCACACTGTTTAGCAACATGAGAGGAACTTTTGTCTTACAACCGAAGAATATTGAGCAATCATCACTGAAATCCTAAGGTTTCTGGTTTCCCTCACAGAAAGACAAGGTTTCGGTCAAGGTAAGTTGATGGACATAGTCAAATGGGTGGTAGAGAATCGGTTTGAAATGATGTTTTAACCCCTTATGTGGTTAACCTAATCAAACCACACATGTGTGAAATAAATAAGCCATACCAGGGCCTTAATAAAATTCTTCTGCTCTGCTGCTCATTTTTGTCGTGCTCACTAATGCTATGAATTACCATTTGAGGAGATTATTGCAGTTCATATATCGATTTCACTGAGGCTGATGCTATGAACATTAAGGTATGGTAAAGATTCACTATCCTAAATTATTTCTTATAATGTTCAATCTTTTTTCTCATAATCTCTTTTTCTCTACTTTCATTTCTATAAGTTGTTTCACTATGTAAAGAGATGGGTTTGTTGTAATAGTGATTTGCTGGGATAATCTGAATTTATTGAAGTATATTCATTTGAATTTAAGATTCAATTTTGTGTTTTATGTTGAATGTGTAAGTGCACGTGAAGTATTCGATAATTTGTTGGAAAGAAAGAATTTTAGTTGGATTTAATCGAGTAATTTATTGAAGTAATTCATTGCATGAACCATTAATGTGAAAATTGTGCGGAAATGGGTGGAACTTCATCTATAAATGTTCAATTTTAATTTTGGTACCATACCTTGGTCTTGTCTTTTTAGTAATTTAGTTGGACATCAGATGCAGGGTTCAATGCACTACTCTTGCCAGCCGAGATGTAGAGTGTTGCTTGATTCCATAGTCACCTTTTTTTTTTGTTGAAGGACCCTGGGAGACTCTTTGAATATATTAAAAGATGTCTAAAAGAAAAGGGACATATGGTATTGTGATGGCTGAAGGGCAGTACATGACGTTCTTGCTAAATAGAAGAACATGATGCTCCAAGAAACAAAGTTTTCAAGTATATAGGTAATTCTCATGTCTACCTGACTTTGTTCTTCCTGCTCTAGCAATTTAATTATATTGAATCTTTGGCAGTGCACTTATTATTTGGCAGATCCAACATACATGATCCCTGATGTTCCTTCAAATGCATCCGTCAATGTGTGTTGCACGCTACTTGCTCATAGTGCTATTCTCGGTGAAATGAAAAGGTACTCTGGTTGTATAATGGGACCTGTTAATGGTACACACGCTTACATACTCTTCCAAGTATGTTACCACATAACCTTACACTTTATTACTACGGGTGTTCATATATCTTTAGAAAATGGAGTTTTAGGTATCCAAACTCTAGCCAAACTTATGTGTTTCACTTCTAGTTGGAGACCCCCATCTTCTTCAGATTCGGCATGGTGCAGTATGATGTAATGAGAAGAAACAAAGAAGTTAATATGTAGGTTGAGTGCGCTACAACTTCAGTTTGTGTCCCAGCTAAATTCCAGAACCAAAACTTACTTTCCCAACTAGCTTCGACAAACCAACCGAGCTTTATGATCACACAAGATATCATGGATGTGAAGAGAGTGCAAGAACCACCAATACAGTTTTTGGAGGGGGGGGAATTGCAGCGATAACAAGCATTGAGCAGACTTTGAGAGAATTGCTTGTACACGCTGATATAGAGTTATTGTGAGTTTTACACTAGGAAGGTGTTTCTTTTTCCTGTATTATGTTCTGCTGCAGTTACTATTTATCTTAGTTGTAATTATTAAGCGTGTATTGAGGCGACTATATTGGTTGCAGGAGCTGATCAGACAAGGCATAAATTGTATCAAGGAAGTCGTGCGGGGTTAACTCATAAAGAGGAATCACGTTTGTTGAAGTGATGATGTTTGGTTTTCCATCGAATGTTTGTTAGGTACCCCTTTGTGAAAGTTGTATAAAATAAATTGGGTATCCCTTTGAGAATGTTGTATAAAATAAATTGGAAACCCCTTTTAAGAACTCGTATAAAATAAATTGGGTACGCTTGTGTGTTGGTAGTATAAATTAAAATGTGTAATTAACAATTACGGTCATATAAATTATGGTCATGAAGTTACAGATTTGACCATTGCTGATGAGGGTTCTGATAAAATGAAGAAACCTCCATTTAACAGATTTTATGTAAGTTTTTCGTCTATTTTCCCCATTTCCTTCTTTACATTTTCACATCTAAGTTTTGTATATTGATTTTGTACTAATGAAATCCAGGAAATTGTAAGTGCTGGTGGTAAAACTGTGTGGGGGAATCCAGCAGATATTGGGAAAATAGTTGTTGGAGCGGCATTTGATGTGGTCTTGGACAACAATGGCAAGGATTTGGATACAGTCGGGTTTGTTCATTGCTTTCAATGTTGGTTTAGGGATAAAATTAGTCAATCTTAGAAGCATCTTGTTGGAAGTGATTCTTTGGCAAACTTGATTATGTCATATTGTGACAGTGATGATGCCTCCAACGGCAACAGATTATGAAATCGCTCCGTTTTTTTTTTTTTTGCACATAAAACAATGCGGAATGCCTTTTTCTGTTGTGTGCATAAATGCACAAAAATACTGCATTACTACAATGTTGTAGTTGTAACCACATTTGTCAACCTTTGATCACAGGCCTGTGGTAGATTGGGCTAAGAGTGCTGGAGTGAAACAATTTTTATTCATCAACAGTGCTGGAGTGAAACAATCTTTAGAATCCTGAACACTAGTTGTGACTTGCGAGTTGCTTGGCAATAGTGTCCGCCGCCAAGTTTATTTTTCTATATTGTCTTTTAGACGGTCCTATAAAATAAATTAGGTACGTTACTAACATTGTCGTATATAATAAAATAACTACCTGATCTTTCACAGTACTATAAAATATAATGGGTATCTTAATTTGAGGCGTATAAATTAAAGGAACGACTCATGTGCATGTATCATCGGTTGTAAAGGGAATCCATGTGAGCATACCTTAATTATTAGTTTTTTTATCGGTTGTAAGCATACCTTAATTTACACAAGAAATAATTATTGTTGGCTGAATTTGCAAAGATGTTTTTGTCATTCACGATCACTATTGCTAATGATCTATGTAACTCCATTTCGTATTCTCCGTCCTTTTTTTTGAACCTTTTTGGTATCCTTTTGGGCATTCTTCAACCTCCTTTTTGGTTTCTGCTATTAATGGTTGCAGTACCGAACAGTCGCTTATGTATTATATTTCAGAGGGTCGTACAAAATTAACTGGGTACTATGTTCAAGAAGTTCGCATAAAATAAATTGGGTATTGTTGTTCCATTGCGGTATAAATTTAAATGACTACTAATTTCGATGGTTCTATAAACTGGGTATGATGTTGACTCCAAAGAGAAAGACTAGGTAATCTGAACATATCTGGTGAAATTGTTACATTGATCGAATAATGTCCATGTGGATTCAGAAGCAAGTAAAGAAAAACAAATATAGTCATCCCAATAAATGAGAAAATAAATCAAGTGAACTCCAGCAAAGATTAAGAATCTATGGTATGGTAAAACATGCATTCGTCGTCTGGACGTACGAGTGAATTGAAGCACGGCATGAATCCAACCCTGATAAGTAGCCTATCCACTTCATTAGCTACCTGCAAATACCAAGTAAAAGTCTATATAATATTATAAAGCCAACGTGAATTTTAAATCTTAACCATTTATGCACTTGAGCAGAATGCATTACAAACTTAAGAAGCAAAAAAACTCGGAGATACCCTAATTTACTGGTGAAGATGACACACAAATATCTCAAGTAACAATATCACCACATTTTGGACTTAGCTACCTGACCCTTCCAGTGATATAAGTTTCTTGTGATGAGTACCCTTTTCATTACTTCATAACATAAAGTACTATCACAAATCATTTATGTTAACAAATACAACAAGAAAAGCGAGTTATTTAAGTTGAACATTTGCACCATTTCTGGTATCATGGTACTTCAGTGAGAACACAGCTTACAGTATATATACAATGTACCCATGCATCACAGGGATAATTGATTAAAACTCATTTAATTTAAGAAAATTTCTTTTATATAATAAGTTTGCACCAAGAGCACTTCTAGGATGCTGCTTGCAAGCATTTCTCTTAGAGTTGAGAATTTGCATCTTTTCTAGTATCATATGATAGTATAATTTACAATGTACCTAATTCTACTGACAAACTATGGAAGCTAAAATTTTACTGAGTTTTGCAACATTAAGAGCATTGTTGCAAAACTATTTCATTAGCTTTACAAGATGTCCTAAGCAACCATGATCTTAACTGACCTTACTCTCCACTCAAAGAATTATGATAGCTAAAACATTAAAACATTCAAGCAAACAAACAACAACCACTGAAAATATAGAAAAAGAACCGAAGAAAGGATTCTCAATTCCAGGATAAAAAGAGTGATAAAGTTACTATTAATAAACTTCTATATTTTGAAAAAATGCTCTTTTCTACTTACCCTAAAAACTGATTTGAAGCCTATGCCCTTCTGCCCTATATATCCAGCAATGGACCCTCCTTTTGTTGAATTGCCGACATCACAAAGAGCTCTAATGTTTTGAGCAGAAAAGCCTTGTTCGTTAATTAGCACAACAATGCCACTAGCTTGAAGAATGAAAAGAGTAGGTTACACGCTTTCAGGGTAAACATTATCGTCTGCATTTTGAACCTGAAGAACAAAGAAAATCAGTTACATCAAAACAAATCCCTGATAGCAGAAAAGTTGTGTGATGCATCTTTCTGCGTATCTATTGCCAATAATGAAAACACACATCTGTAGAAAAACAATAAACACCCACCAGATCGAGAAGAAAATGAGAATCCCGTGAATATAACTCTCATGAAAGACAGTGAAGATCCCTCCCTAGAAGAGCATGTTGCTTCTTTAACATGTTCATCTCAGCATGTGAAAGACTTGGGATTATACCAAATTCCTCGCGCCTAATAGATTCAATAACACTTCGCTTAGATATTTCTGAACACAAACATTTCATGGTGAATGTCTGCCTCAGAAAAATCCTGATTCTTCAATGCTTTCAGTTCATCCAATGCGTTCGCGCTAGATCCAGGAAATGAGACTAAATTGTTTGTCTTCACAAGGGATACAAGCAATTCATTGGCGCCACTGGAACATGTGGTCACCAAGAATATTTCCTTGGTATATTTCACATCTTTGATTTACGGTGTCCAACTCATTCATCAATTCTAGAATCTTCTTGTCCTTCTCATCCTACAGAAACAGAAAACCAGATCACACAATTAGACTTTCATAAGTATATCAAACACTTTTTCCCAAGCATTATAGGAAGTGTGAATGCTTTTCCTTAGTGTAATAGAATAAAGAAAACAGAAATAACCAAAACATAACATATACTGGTTTTTGTAACAACAAAAAAACTGATGTCAACTTATTTCTTTTGGAGAATAAGATGCATGTGAAACAATTGTAACAATTAAAATCTTCTAGTTTTTTTTCCCCATGATATCGCCCGTAAGATGAAAAACATATTGGCAGCATTTGGCATATTACCACACTTAGTTCATGACACTTGGTCCAAAAAATCCAGCAGTTGGCTGTCCAGTATGTGCGTATAATTTAAACTCACCCAAGTATGGTCCTAGTTATTAGTAATCTTATCACGCAACACCCAACTAGGGACCTATGAATACAATATTACATGCCAGTGCCAGTAATGCCATAAATATCAACAATATCTACTGCACCCTTCTTTCATATAGCAAAATGGAAAAAATAAAATTCAAGCATCAGCTGCAGTTGATGCTAAGACACAAACATATAGTGAATCTGGAGTTACGTATTAAAAGTACAGATCAGAGTGGATTACTACTATAGATATGAAAAAGTTTAGGAAATAGTACAGTTGCTAACACAAGAAAATGTCTTAAAGATATTAGAGTTTCAGATTAACTATAGGTATATGGACAAGAGATGTCCAGAGCTTTTAGAATTTCTTTAGAATATGTAGAATGTTTCTATGCTATCTATTTGGCTAGCTTTTGCATCAATAGATGATCGCAGTGTATGAAAACAAAAAATTTCCTCTAAGGAGGAACATCTTACAGGAGGCAGAATATACAGAAATTCACACTATAAAGGATTGAAATTGCATCATCTCTAGCTGCAGGAAAACCAAATATAGAGAAAGAATGAGAACCTCTTTGTATAAGTATATAGATGCAAAGACAAAAGGTTAACTGGCAACATATACACCTGATCAAAATGCATCCTAATCTATGACCGTAAAATGACCCCCGACATGTGTATTATTTCTATGTACTTATGGATAAAAAGCCCATCAAGATCCGTCTACATTATGTCAGCTTATTTCTTTTGGTAATGGACTTGCATGGCTGGGATAAAAGCAATGCATCTAATGAAGAGAAAGCGGAAAGACGGGAGTATGCTTCGGTGGAAAGATTGACCAACAACTGTTGACAGAACAAAATGGATATAAATTTCAAATGTAGCCTATATTTTATGAGAAAAGACATACCGCAGTGTGAAAGTCGAGACTGCCCCGCATCTCGATTTCCTTCACCGGCATTAACTTCTTGATGGCTTCCATTTACTCCGGAGATTTTTCGACTTTAAAACAACTATGTACAGAATTTTTATATTTATGGATAAAAAGCCCATACAAGTTGTGAAGACTACGAGAAATATTTTAATGAGCTGTGGGGAAGGAAAATATATAAGGAAGTTTCAAGGAAGGTTTTAAGGTAAAAGAGTTATTTGTCAAGGATTTGGCGAAATGGACTTGCTAAGAAGTTAAGAACAAGGAGCGGAAGACGTTTCTATTGGATGCCGTGAGAAAAGCAATCGGATGTGAAGGTAAGTAAGTAATCATCTAAATCAAGTTATCCTTCCCACTCATTCAACGTGATGATTTCTATCTTCATTCCTAGCACACATGAGAACCATAAAAATTGCAATTATCATAAAATCTTATTCCTATAAATGGTGTGGTTATTTCTCACTCAACAATTGAGAATATGTCTTTAGTATTTCTAATCTATTACTAGCATGCGTAAATTTATGTCTCATAACTCTTCTTGATGAAAACCAAATATAGAGATGGGGAATTTGATAGGTGAGAATACACCTAAATTACTATCTAGTAGTTTATGCTTTCTTTGTATAAAAGTATTTTACGCTTGTTTTGAGATAGCTACACGGAAGAAAAAAGGAAATCACTCAATTTGAACCAAAAGGGGATAAGGGGAGGTCAAAAAATTTCAAATGCCCATCCATCTACTCCACACCCTAAAATGACCCCATGTTTCACAAACACTACCCTAAATCGAGTATTATTTCGAGGAAAAGAAAAAGAGATATGTACTTATGGATAAATGAAGACATCAGAGATGGAAGAGAGGGTTGGAAATCGATTGAGACACATGGGCTTGAAGAGGAATTGATGTTGTTAAGATGGGCATTCCTCCTGTCATCCGAAACACTAAGGATCAAGCTTGAGAAGAAAGAAAAGTGGCGGAAGGCAAGAACGGGAGTGGAATTTGCAAAATGGTTGATTGGAAAGATTGACCAGGAAAGAACAAGCTTCAGGTTGCACTAAGTGAAGATGCAAAATGGATATATTGCTAAATCAAAAGATAAGAAATTCACACCATAGAAAACCAAATATAGAGAAAGAAGGAGAACCTCTTTTGTATAAGTATATAGATGCAAAGACAAAAGGTTAACTGGCAACATATACACCCGATCAAAATGCATCCTAATCTATGACCGTAAAATGACCCCCGACATCCGCCCGACAAGACCGAGCCGCATCAAATTTTACAAAATGGATATAAATTTCAAATGTACTATATTTTATGAAAAAGACATACCTGAAAGACCGAGATGTCCTTTGGAGATTCGCCCGATTTCCTTCACAAGGAGAAGGAAAGATCGGCTTCATTAAGCTTCCATTTACGATGGAGATCCAACGCCAATACTAGGCCTTTTGCAGCGGCCACTTTCTTGGCAGCTTCATGTAGAGCCTCAATTGCCACGTTATACGTATGCAAAGATTTAGCATACAACAATTTCTAGGTGCAATGGTGGTTTAAACTTTCATTATTTCCAAGTAAGGGTATCAACCGAGCTCGGGTGATAAGACTCCCGTAAGATTCATATTCAACAATTGTTTGCCGAAACAAGAAAATAAAATAACAATAACCAATTATGATGTATATTCATATGGTAATCGATTTTAGATGCTAGATATACTAAGAGCAACCGCAGTGGGCGACTAAACTCAAATATTTGGGTTGAGAACGAGACGTAGTGGGACGTACTATCGACCAAATCCCAGACTAAACCCAAATCCCAGACTATATTTGGTCGGGGAACAAAGACTAAACCCAAATTATAGTCGAGCGAACGTATAGTTAATGCCCCACACCAGGCGAACGTATAGTGTACGCCCCACACCAGGCGAACGTATAGCCTCCGCCCCAATTTTTTTTTTTTTTTTTTTTTTTAATTTTGTGTGGGGCGAGGTTTATACCTCCGCCCCATTCTTTTTTTACACTCTTTATAGTGGGGCGAACTTTATACCTTCGCCCCATTTTTTTTTTTTTTTTTTTTTTTTAATTTCATTTTTGGAATCTCCCCCGATCGGGCGAACGTATATTCTACGCCCCACACCAGGCGAACGTATAGTGTACGCTCCACCAAATTTAGTCTTCCACCCGTAGCGTCACACACCAGACTAAACCCAAATTTTGGTCTTTTTTTCCCTCTTTGGTCTTTGGTTATACTCGCACCACTGCAGTTGCTCTAAGCGGAAGCAATTAAATTGGAAATCAAGTAATGAAAGTAGACAGACATACAGTCTTCGAACGTGTAGATAGCCACCGGCAGGAGAGGAAATATTGAAGCATAAAACACCAGTCCTTTTTAAGGTACATGGGTCTACCTACTTATTATATTTCTTCAAGAAATTCCTTGGATCATTCAGATTATGTTCGATGGTCTAGTAACACATTCACTATACACAAATTGGACGACTTCAATTAGATTTCCATGGATTAAATGGCTACCAATTTCACAAAAAAAAAAAAAAAAAAAAATACAAAATGCAAAAGGATATGTTAAGTCACATTCAACCAAAGCTGAGTTTCCAAATTTTATTCAACAAACAAAAATTTATACTATGATGCAGCATAATGACTAAGATTTGAGTAAGTCAGCTGAAAATGAAGTCACTAAAACAAGCATAAATCCACCAAAATTGGAAGCAATATAACATTATGATCAACAATAAAAGGGGATATTAATGGATATAGAAAACCCAACCTCTACTGGTAGTCTCTCAATCATTTGAGCAAGTTTTCTAGCATAAAAGTAGAGGAAATCTACTTCCAGACCCGTAAAAGTAGCAAGTTGTCCTCAATGTAGCTAATGGAAAATCTTTTAATATGGAAGAGATTGTTAACTCAGAGACTGAACTTTGGGTCTTCAATGTCTTTCTCTGCTCAAATCACAGAGCTATCAATGAAAAGAAGTAGAGGATTAACCAATTTCTCTAAACCTAACCCTAACTCCAAATTTTAACTCGACCAAGAGGGGTAAACAAGGAAGAAAAATAGGAAACTTAATAAAAGGTGAACGGACAAACTCGGTTGTCCTTCAAATTGGAAAGAATCAAATGTTGTCTGTATCAGACATAAAACTCAAACCTTTGTATTTCTCTGACGATTGCTCGAGAATATTCACATAAATGCTCGTCTTCCCCAACCATATCCCCAACCATTTCCACCGTGATATGTCATACGGATACAAAAGAACCCATGTTAATTCTAATCCAAGGATTCAAGGGCTAAGATCACTGCCACTTAGTGGGGGAAGGGTAGCAGCTTCCTTCACAAATCAGCCAACATCAGTGCGGAATGCTTACCCAAAAGGATCATGACAACAAAAATCGAAGATAAATAACAACAAGTATGGGAATGGGAAAGATGGAATATTATTATTCATCTTGATGAAAAGTTATACATCAATAATATTAGCCAATTATATTACAAAGAAGAACTACCAAAAAAAGGGAATAAAGATTGAATTTAGAGGGAAACAGTTCAAGAAGTACAATAATAAAGAGATACGAAATGTACGATATTACGGGAGTGAAAACAAAAAGAACTATCTCTTTGGCGATTCTTCTCCTTCTCGAATGTCAAAATTTTCTTCTTCGCCGCCCTCACTCTAAATCAGGGCAGATTCTCGGAACCTTTTCAAGAAGCCGGGGATATGAATGAGAGGGATATTGTGGTCCTTACAAACATACTCCATGGCTCCATTACGAAAAGCAAAAGATCATCATTATTAAAGTTCTCCTGTCGTTTAGAAATTGTTTCTTCAACTTGAAATATTTATTCTCGCGAAGGAAACTCTTTAACGTTCTTTTCAAGTTTAAGTTCTTCAATTCTATTGGAAAATTTTAATTCTCACAATTCTAATCAAGGCAAATAAGCAACAATAAGTTAATAATTTACAAGCAATATTACAAAAGGAAGGTATAATAGATAACCTTCTCTATCAGGATATCATATCCAATGCCTTTGCACCTCATTATTAGTAATCACGGTTTCTCATCTATGAGATCACTAATTTTTCTTCCTTAAAGTCTTGATTTTCTTCTGAATCAGGTCAATTAAAAATAAATTTCTCTTTTCAAGATTATTGCGTCTTCTCTAGAGATCCGGGAGAGGACTACAAAAGAAGTTCTTCCAACCTATGAAAGAAGATAGAAAATCGTTAATGCATATATATTTAAAAAATTTAAAATTAACAGGGAAATATGATTACATGCATCCAAGTGAGTTCAAGAGACACAGTTCTAGAGGCTCAAGGGCTAAGCATTACACACATTTGCGAGAACCAAAGGGAAAGCTGGGAGCATTTCCATTCCTTGGAAGAGTGCGAGAAGATGCCGATCCATAGAAGAACCGGCCAATGGAATCTCTTTAATAGGGAGAGGGATTCGAATCCCGATTATCCTTCAGATGTCTTTCTCGTTTCGCGGAGAAGATCTCAAATCACATTTTTAAGAGCTATCAATGAAAAGAAGTAGAGGATTAACCAATTTCTCTAAACCTAACCCTAACTCCAAATTTTAACTCTGCGATATAAGGGCCATTTTAAAATCAAGGGTACAACCCACCACTTCTCATCCCAAGAGGTAAACAAGGAAGAAAAATAGGAAACTTAATAAAGGTGAACGGACAAACTCAATCGCCACATAATTGATTGTCCTTCAAATTGGAAAGAATCAAATGTTGTCTGTATCAGACATAAAACTCAAACTTCTTCCTTTATACACTACTGTAAGAAGAAAACGGGTCCTGCTTGTCTGAGAGATGAGATAATGGCAATGTCCCACTTGAGTGACAGTTGTCGTTGGATACCCTCAGTGGCTGTCATTGGATTTGGACCCTTCCAGCTTAAATAGATTTTCTTGTCTCCTGGTGCATTCAGATGTTCGTTCTTACCAAAATGCCCTTACAATATATGAACGGCCAAATGTATGTCTTAGACTCTTACTTTGATGTTGAACTTTGTTTGCAATGAAAACATAGTCTAGGACTCCAGATTCATGTGTATTTTCGCTCTGGACACGTAAGACTGCATGAGGCATTTACGGCAAACCAGTCAAGTTGATGTTTAATTTAAACGGATAAATTTTTGATGAGACGTTTTTTGAAGTGGGCATTGGACTAATGCATGTCTTTGATATTACCATGAATTATGTTTCCAAAAATACATAACAAATTTTCTTTCAAAAAAACACTTCTTTTATATTTTTGGAAATATAATTCATGGGAATCAATTACCCCCTCCGTTCGTGATTAATAGATTGGTTTATTTTTAGAGAAAATTAAGGAAATTAAGAGAACTAATCATTGAAAGTGGTTCTCATGATATTTGTCAATAAAAAAAGTGAAATGAAATAGTCGGTACATGATTTGGACGTAATATTTATTTCATCTTATAAGAAGTGACACTTGTTATGTAAAAAGCATTCAATGATTAAAGTAAAGTGAAATGGCATTTGATGGTCCATCTAATGACACTTGTCATTTTAAAACACCTATAAAAGAAGTTTAGAGAAAAGTGTCATCTATTTCCTTGTAACAAAAAACTAAAATAACATTTGACTTTCCCAATTAAAAAACCAAAGATATTTTTTTTTGAAACATCTATTTATGCTTTATAAACGTAAGTTTTCTAAAATTAGTTTGAATGTTTTTTTCTTCTTATTTAGGAACGGAAGGAGTATTATCAAAAACATGTGTCAACATGTCATTGGTCCCCCATGCTTTCATAAGTATCATCATCATCATAATAACCATCATTATCGTTATCATAACCCCCTCTAAAAACGCCCCCATCAAATATTTTATCAATTTAAACCGTCTCTAGCTCAAGGAAAAACACATCCGAAACAGAGGAGCAAGATGGGGTATTCAAGTTATTATGGGTGAAAGCAAAGGTTATATCTTAAGCAGTGATCACCATGCAATCCATCTCTGACTGATGATCACTGGAAATTGGAAAACTATAGAATCTCTTCTAACCGTAAATGAACACAGATTTATCTTTTCATATTTTTCATGGTCGTAGCTAGTGCTAGTGGTAGCAGAAGAAGAAGAAACCGAGAAATGCGGAACCAACAAACCACGTGCTATCTGTACACCTTCTTCAATTCGCATGCGTGAATGGAACCTTCATTTTCAGGTTCTATTCATCTCTTTTCTCTATTAGACTCTTCTTGAGTTTTGTCAAAAAAAAAATTATCTTCTTCTTTAGCTCCTCTGTTTCTCCGTACTCTATGTATTCAACGGGCGCTTGAAATTCATATGGTTAACATAAAATTCAAAGTAATTTACAGTTTGGGGCTTTATGGTTCTTTCATGAAATCCATTTAGACTTTTTGATTATTTTTTTTTTTTTTTTGAATTTTCTTGTTCTTGAATCGAAGTTTATTTTCTGGACTACTTAATCGATTCATCCAAAGTTCGATGATCAGCTAGACTACTAAATAGTCAGACATACAAATTTGGTTCATTTTGTGAGAAAGATCAGCAACTTCTTACAATCCAAAGAACAGAACAAGTTGTTCTTATGGCGGCAACTTTGTAGTTTTTTGGAATTCTTGAGCAGAAATTAACTTAAAATGAAGTTTATGAAGCTTGGATCTAGGGCTGATACTTTTTATACAACAGGGGATGTGAGGTAACTAATGTGTGCAATGATTAATTAGTGAATACATTTTCATTTTCTGAAAGAAAAATCTGTTTAGTGTGATTAATTTTAATTTATCGCCTTTTTCGATTGGAAATATAGGTCTGTCTCTACTGAAGTCTCCACCGACATCGTAATTATCGTCGAAGAAACTAAATTTTTGCTTCATAAGGTAAGATCATGTCAAGATATTCCATGTTTCTGAACGTGTTTTTATTTTCATTATAGTACTGATTCGTTCGTGTATTGGTGGAGCAGTTTCCGCTGCTATCGAAATGCTTGTATTTACGGCGCTTATGCTCCGAAAGCTTGGTTACATTGAAAGCTTCTCAAGAACTAGTGATCGAACTGGATGATTTTCCCTGTGGGATCGAGGTTTTTGAGATCTGTGCAAAGTTCTGTTATGGTATTGGTATAACTCTTAGTCCGCTCAACATTGTCTCAGTTCGATGTGCGGCGGAGTATCTCCAGATGACGGAAGATGTTGATAAGGGTAATTTGATAAGTAAACTTGAGGCCTTTCTGAATGCTTGTATTCTTCGAGGATGGAAAGATTCACTTTTGACTTTACAAAGCACAAAACTATTCCCTACGTGGTCGGAGGATCTTGAGATAACCAGTCGATGTATTGATGCAATTGCCTCGGGAGTTTTATCGTTTCCTGTTAAACCGAATTTGTCACACACTTACTCGAAGTTGGGTAAGGATGATATGGAAGTAGCGAGCCAGAGAAACGGCGGGGTTGTTGCATCTCAAGGGTGGTGGGCTGAAGATATAGCAGAATTTGGTATAGATCTCTATTGGAGAATGATTGTAGCTATTAAATCTGGCGGAAATGTGCCCGCAAATCTTATTGGTAAAGCACTGCAAATTTACGTTTCTAGATGGTTACCTAATATATCCAAAGAAGGGATTATCAAGAGCGAGGACGATTCAGAATCCATCGGAGAGATAACAGTGAAATATCGGTTCCTTTTAGAATCTATAGTAAGCTTACTGCCAACGGAGAAAGGTTCTGTTTCATGTAGTTTCTTACTTAAGCTTTTAAAGGCTGGAAACGTCCTCAGTGCTTCAATTTCTTCGAAAATGGAATTAGCACGAAGGGTCGGAACTCAGTTGGAGGAAGCAAAAGTCAGCGATCTATTGATTCCAACATTATCAGCCGATGGAACACAATATGACGTTGATATAATCATCACCATATTGGAACAATTCATGGTACAGGGACAGAGTCCTCCAACAAGTCCACCAAGAGCCAAAGCAAAGTTGAGGAGGAGGTCAAGATCCGCAGAGAACTTTAATTTTGAGTTTTTGGAGAGCCGGAGGTCTGCTTCAGCATCACATAGTTCAAAACTGAGGGTGGCAAAGCTTGTCGATGGGTATCTTCAGGAAATTGCTAGAGATCCAAATCTTTGTCTGCTGAAGGTGATTGCACTTGCAGAGTCCATACCTGATTTCGCAAGGCCTGAACATGATGATCTTTATAGAGCTATCGACACATACCTTAAGGTAAGTCTATTACTCGTTTCTATTATTAAGTTGGTTTGATGAAATGTAGCTTAAAATTTTCAAGACGTTTAACTTTTTTTTTTTGGCAGTAGGATTTTAGGAGTATATCTTTTCAGCTTATTTATGGTGTATCTGGTTGTTAGGAATTCTTGATTATAGAACCAGTCAGTCTCTCAGTAGTAGTATTCAGCTTCTTTGTGCATCTGACCTTGCAGTCACACGGAGATTTAAATAAGAGCGAAAGGAAGCAGCTGTGTAGAATTCTAGACTGCAAGAAGCTTTCTGCAGAAACTTGTATGCACGCCTCACAGAACGAGCTACTCCCACTGAGAATGGTGGTACAACTTTTATTTATCGAGCAGGCACGAGCTTCGATGGCTGGTGGCGCAGTGACTGACCTGCCTAACAATATCAAGGTACTTCTTGGGGCACAGGAAGAGGACTCATTGAAGCCTCTGCCACCAGTCAGAAACATCACCATCATTAAGCCCACCGAGGAAGAGTGGAGTATGTCTGGTCCTACCTCACCAAGTTCAAAGATTTCAACTCTTAGGATGAAACTAACAGAAGAAGATGAAGACCAAATGGACGATGTTGTTGTGAAGAATACAAATTCCAAGCTCAAGTCTTTCCAGTCCTTCCGCTCCATTCCTGCTCGGCCAAAGAAGATGTTAAGTAGGTTGCTGTCTTTGAATAGAATTACTTGAAGGCAATGACTGTCATTTCATTCTACTTGTCTTCTCTTTCAGATAACATAGTTATCGACATTGTCTCTTTGTTTATTCTTTTCTTTGGAAAACGCATATCAAAGTTCATGTAAACTTTCATATTTCTTATTGTTTGTGGTACAGTACTCATCTTAATAATCATCTATATTATCACTTGAGCGACTCAGATTTCATACTGTAAAACACTGTTGGAATTAAAATGGTTTTGCTTGTCTTTTTTATATAAAAGTAAACATAATAGGGTTTTTCTCTTTGGCCTTTGAAAGCTAGCAAAGACGGAAGCAACTCCGGTGTCTCTGAAGCTGATTTTACTGGATGAAAGACACAATTCTGCATTGTTGGTAATGCAAACTACTAAGTGCACAGGAAAGCTGAAGAACCATACAAGTTTTATTCATGTTGAAAGTTAGAACCGAATTGAAGTTCATGATATTAGAGCTAACTAGAATCTTACAACTACGTAACATTTCTCAGTAGTAGTACCATATTACAAGACAGCCTCTTCACAGCAATTGAACTGACTGATAGAGCTGATTAATTAAACATCTAGTTTTTATAATGTATTTCTTGGGATTATAGCCTAGTTCATTGAGCTTTCCCTTGCATCAAGTTGGGACCCTCCAAAGGCAATAAGAAACCCTGATCTTCTCATTTGGCATATAGATCAGTAGCATTGATTAAAGCAGAAGAAGAATCCTTTAGACTTGTTTTCCAACTTCGCCTTAGGGGTTTCGTCATCACGGATGGCCATCAACGAGCTAGTTCCTGGAGAGTCTGGTGTAAATACCCTATTCTCGGAACTAAACAAGCGAGATGGGATCGCCGGTGGTCCTGCTGGTGCAGCAGTAGAGAGATAATGAAGGAGCATCTGTACTATTTGGCTGAAATTAGGACGTGCATTTGGATCCTCTTTCCAGCATGAAGTTAAAATTAAAGCCAAATCCTCAGGTAGATTTTCTGCACTGGGTCTCACATTCTGAAATAAAGACATTAAGATTTCGTTACAGATGATAGAATAAAATTTCGGAATACAAAGAAGAATTTGAATTTTGAATCAGAGTCAAGTGGAAAGATAATATTACTTTAAAAGCAGCTGCATAGGCTGCTTGTAGGTTTGACATGCCCTCAAAAGGGACTCGGTTATGCAGTAGTTCCCACAATACAATGGCAAAGCTGTAAGCATCTACCTTGTGGTTGTAATGCTTCTTCTCACCTTGCCTCAATGTAACAGTACTGTACAACTGCATGGAAATAAGCGTTGGTTAATTTTATTTCCCTCACACTGGAGAGGAGCTAGAAAAGTATATTATTTAGATAGAAAGACCTCTGGAGCCATCCAACGGTATGTCCCTGTTTCAGCTGTCATCATCTCTGTTACCGTCTCTTCTCTCGCTAAACCAAAATCAACAAGTTTCACCGTTTTGAGGTCTGCTGTCAAGATCAAGTTATCTGGGAAAAGAAACAATGCAGTCGTCAGTAATTTACCTCAACTTGATAATATCCTAAAAGTGAACTAAATTCAACTTTAGCTAGTATAGATATGCACTTTTAACCTTGCATAACATACTACATAAGTTTTGCACCGTTCCTAACACTATTAACTTATAGTTGATACTTCAGAGAAGTTCACAGAAAACATTCTGAGGAAGCTCTCAAGTGCACCAAGATTCTTCATCCAAAGGAGTCTTTTGTTCTAATTATGTGCTTTTAGCATCTCTATCTTGTAGAATGTATGGAAGGGAACTTTCATTTATTCCTTTGACTGAAAGAGCCCTCTTAAACCACTTATGACTTAACTGTATAGAGGTGCGTTCTTCTAATTATTTGAACTTTTTTATATACATTGTGTAGTTTTTAACGATACCCACAAGAGCTAAATTGTAAAACTTTCACAAAGGCATAGATTCTCCAAATCTGACATCAATAGCTGAATAAAGCAAAAATACTCTAGCACGGGTGGTTAGCATTTTAGATCAAGTATAGCTTCATGACATGTTTATTAAGAAGATACTAAAGTTAAAGCAAGTCTCAAAGGGTGTGGCACAAGTTGCAACCAGAAACTTGTAAATGTACTCCTCCTACTTTACAACATTCTCCAATCAGAAGGAAGATATTAGGACTTTTTTTTTATGACAAAATCATGTAAAAATCCCATATAGAAGCTTGGAGATCATGTCAGTAGATTAACCTGCCTATTTTGATCTGAATATTAACTATCGATCAGATTAGTTGTTGGGGTACTTTGAAACATCAAAAAGAGAAAACTAATTTGAGAGCAATGAGTACCGGGCTTTAGATCACGATGAATGATCCCATGAGAATGCAAACACTCCATTGCGCGAGCAATGTCAAGAGCAAAACCGACTGCTACACATGTATCTAAGCACTTGGGCCGCATGCTCATCAAGTATTTCCGCAATGAACCACCAGCTAAAAGTTCAGTTACTACCACCATTACTGGCTCCTTACAAGCCCCAATAAACTGCCAAATTGTACAATAACAATTATCAGGTGCTATCTACAAAATTGAAAAGTATTCAAGCCCCTTACACACTGCAAGGAGATAGATATAAGAGAAAATCTAACTTCTTTGAACTAGATGTACTTGACAACCTTTACTAAGTTTTTGTGCTGCACTCTAGATAACATTGCAACCTCTCTTGCAAACCGTGATTCTCTCTTTGCAATTTCCTCTTCCGTTTCACCTTTATGAACAATTTTAATAGCAACATTTTGATTTTTGTATCTGTATAGCACCAAAATAACAAGTGTAAGACAATAGCAGCATTATCACAAAACAAGTGTTAACAACAGCATCTGAGCTCAATTACTTCAGACAACAATAATCTGCTTCAATTCAGCAGAAAAGGGTTTGTTTGGGAATGAAATAAACCCCTTCTCCACCAAAATCAAGTTGGACAATTTTGAGTATTCTGTGCCTAGTTGCAAATTCCAAGACAATAAAAATATAACAAAAATAAAACAAAATTTTCAGATTCAAAATGTCATCTCAGTGCAGAAGATGTTTTACAACAGATTAGTACCTATCAATTAACACAAAAGCAAAGAGATAAAAGAAAAGGAGAATTCTAGTAGACTTACTTTCCTTCATAGACTTTAGCATGACCACCTTCTCCAATTCTTGGACCAACAAACAGATTTTTTGGATCAATCAACCATTTTGAGTCTAAATGAAACTCATCTGAGTAGAAGCCATTTTCAGAATCCATCTTCTTTTCTTCCAGAGAGAGCAAAACTAATTACCAAGAAACACTTGAAGCCATCACCATTTATGGCTACTTAGATAAGAAGTTGAATTATAGAAAAACACATTATATTTACTTCACATGACTCGGTTTCTCAACACAGCCAACTGCCCACATCTCAAAGATACAACAAACAAACCTATATCAACTGATTGTAATTGTTGAGGAGGCAAAGGTTTAAACTTTATAAGCAGTATAGAAAAGTAAAAGAGAATAGATAGATGAACCAATCAATCAAACCAAAATCTTCATTGAAACTCAGCAAGAGCAACAGCCAACAAGATTGGGTTTTTTCTTTTTTGGGTGGGGGGGGGGGATATTTAAGTAGTTTGAGCTAATTTAATCTAATCAATCTGTTGTAAGCAATAACCAAGGAACAAATTCAAGTACTTCTGTCAAATACACAGAGAGGAAAAAAAAATAGAGAGATAGCGAGTTAATAAGAGAGAGAGAGAGAGAGAAAGGGGCCAAAAAAGAGAAGATACATAGATAGATTAGAAAGAAAGGCACATGGAAACTGACCCTTAACATGGGGACGACCCAATAAAAACCAATGCGTGGACAAGCTCCCAATTTCGTCTTCTCTATGCCATTGCCTACTCTTTAACTTCTCTGATCAACAATTTTGGTGAATTCTTCCAATTTTGAGCTAAATCAAAAAACACACCTAAAATATTTTCCATATATGAAGAATCCAATACATAGCTTTCTATGCAGTCACCGAGTACGATTATTGGTACTTCACTTTGGATAGAGGACACAAATTAGAACAAAAATTGTTTTCCATAAACCAACAGTAACATACACAATTGGGGTTATGCAATGAGTTGAAAATAGAGATCAAGGAGGCTATATTAATCAGTAGAGTTCAAGGTGCTATAGAACCGGATTGTGTTGTGCATCCGATAATATTATCCGAGTTTCTCTGACACTTACTGGGCAAAAAATCAAGTGGCTTAAATTCTACCCAACTGTTTAAAGATTCGGCAAAGTACGAGTATTATACGGTTTTGTAAAACGGTCCAAAATTCGGTCAACGGGACGTGATTCGTCAGTAATTCGAAACGGCATACGTACGTGTATAATTCGATTTATAAGTGTGAGTTCGGCTCTGAAAATTCGGTATTTATATATAATAAATAATTAGTATTTATAAGGACATAGACTAATTTTTATGCATATTTATGAGTTATTTAAAGAAAAAAATAAACTTAATATGATGATATTAATAATATATACAACATTAGTCATCCAAGAGGACGTGGTATAGTGGTTTAAATGCTTGGTTAGTGAGTTTGAGATCTCTCTCACCTTCACCTTCAAATCTCTTTAGTCATTTTTGTTTCATAAAAGTTACAACAATGTCTAATATTGGGCTGTGTATGCTCGGGAGGCAAAGCCCAAAAAGTGAGACCTTTGAAAACGTAAAAGCTAAAGAATTTCTGGCGAATTAAGCGGACATATTATTCGGGATACGTAAAGTTCGTGAACGATTCGCGAATAATTCGGGAATATTATATAATACGCGTCTTGAGTTCGAAGTTGCAAACGTACGCGAATAAGACGGTAAAATTTGTGATAGGGAAAAATTCGCGAATCAATCGCGAACTTACTAACTAGGAAGTCGACCGACGTTTAAAGACGGAATAATGACCGACTTCTTTACTGCGGTTATTAAAGAAGTGGTTTTCACCAATCACCATCTACTGTCTCAAAAAGCAGATCATAATAAAAGGTCCTCCACTACTAGGAAAGTCAAGATGGTTTTATCCCAGTAAAATTCTTTTTAGATGGTTTCACTTTTACATGACTTTCACGAGTTAAGTTTTTACATTTCATGTGTTACTTTTACAGGACTTTCACGAGTTATGTTTTACTCCAAATTAAAAATAGAAGGATAAATTTGTGTCATAGAAAAAAAAAATAAGAACCACGTATAAGATGAGGGCGGAGGGACCGGAGATGACATCCAATTTTCTTAGATTAAGAAATTTTTATTGTTAGAGACATATACTCAATTGTGATGATTCCCAAGCAAATAAATAAAGATAATATAAGTAAAAATCCGTTTTGAAATTTGGACTCCGCCTATATAGTAGTACAAGAAAAATGAAAATTCCGCCAATTAGGTACAGAGGGGTAGTAAGTTATATCATAAGCAACGCCAACTTTAGATCTTATCGTCATCAACTTCATGGTAATTGCAACTAAACAAATGAACTAAAAAGGTTTTTAGTGTGGGATGAGTCATACATTCAACAGTTTAGTAAGAAAGAGGATGAGATTGAGAAAGAGTGAGAAAGCATCATAAACACATGCAAGATCCCTTCTTTCTCTCTCTTAAAAAAAAAAAAAGGTCCCTTCCATATCCACAAAATCAGTGAAACTAATCTCACTTTATAGATTTCTTAAAGAAAATTTAATGTAAAAATGTAATTTTTGTTTTTAATTATGGATGGATTCTCAACCTGCAATCGAGAAGAAGAAAAAAAAAAAAAAAAAAAAATTCTCAACCTGTCCATTATAATATATATGCGCTTGAGTTTCCAAATTGTGTTTTTCTTTTTTGAAAAGAGGTAGTATTTATTTATATAGGCAACGATTAGTCCAGGTTTACGTATTTTAGAAATGCAGCATTCCTAGTCTTTATAATTGGGTAAAAAAACAGTTTTTGAACCAATTCCCAATTATAAGCATTAACTTTCGACGGAGATTTTCGTCGCGACCTTATCCCCTTGATAGCGTTGGTATTCTTGCGAGTTTTGATCCCTGTTACCTGCACAGTTACATCACAAAGTTAGTTGTTTCTTGACTCCGGTGTCTTAATCCACAGTTGGTGTAGAACACAACAGATATACCTAGCCCAATATTTGTTGGTGGTGTTATGGTGATAGATCCGAACGGTGAAAGTTGTTAAACCTTGTTCAATGATTATCCACAAGAATAGCCTACAATTTGACGAATACTTCAGTGTTTGAACATTGAAGTGATCCATTGGTGTTGATGATGGTTGTGTAGCGGAGTGGTTGGTAGATTGGTAGTTGTTGTTGTTTCTGCTGTGATGTGGTGTACGGTCGTCGCCCCCACCTTTTGTGAGCACCTTTTGTTCTTGTTGTTGATGTAAAGGTTGCATAGAGGACTCCTGTTGTCGATGACCCGCAAGACCTAAAGTATCCTTGGTACTTCTAACATACTTGTTTAGAAACATAAAAGGAAAATACAGGAAGGGAAAAACTAGACCTAAACCTAGACCTAAACAACAAGTAACACTCTTAACTAGATTATTCATACACAGAAAGGGAAATACTAGTCTAATTTCCAAGCTTGGAGAGAAGGAAACAACAGTCCTAGAATTATGCGTAGGGCTACGCAGATTTTGTCAATGGTTGCAACTTTTGACAGTCCGGCCACATGGTGTTCATTGATCTTGCGAGAGTTGGGTTTTGCCAAACTCTCGCATTTCTTTACTGACGATATGTGTTGCTGGGCCTCCCATAGATGACCTTGCTCGTTTTTCATTATCTCGCCTTCCGATCTAGATATATCATAAGTTGGGCCTGGACAATATGCTTTGATCAGACTACCGGTTGCAATCAGTCTTTCTATGGGATAGTAAAAATCCACGTGGTCACCCAATTTTTGCCGTATCTCCTTATCTCCAAAAGTTTCCACGTGTCGTCCAAGAAGACCCTTGTCCCTTCCTCTGTCAGAGACAACCACAGAAATACAAAAAAGGCTCTTTCCCCAAAGCGAGACGTGTTCCCTCTAGAAAAATTATGACTAGAATCCACTTCATACCGGGTCGAATCGCTTGGGTCTTCCTGGCTGAGATCGCTTCCGATTCCGTAACCCAGGTTGCCTTTGACACGGCCAAACTACTCCGCGAAGAAAGTGAAAAAAAAAAGGTAATGTTATCTTCACTGTGAAACACTTAATTAGGAGTGAAATGTTCTTGATACATCCAGTTTTCACCGGGCTTTGATGTTGAGTTCTTCCGATTCAGTGAAGTTTCATATCGATTCTCAAAGTGTTGCTACAACCACCGTTTTGCAGATGAAATATAACCAAATAAACTGTTTGTTCTTCTAGTTCTTCTACCAAACTAACATCCCTATGTAGATTACATATCTTCTTTGGTTTAAGACTTACAGGGAACTGTGTGGCGATGACTTTAATCCTCTTTATCTGGATCGGCTTTGAGATCCAGTTGCGGATCCTTTTGAAGGCCGTTGGGGTTATGAGAAACCCATCATATATAATCTGATAGATATAAGAGTTAGAAAGATGGAAGCAAGTAAACAGATTGTGAGGTGTTGTATGTGATGTTGATTGGGATTTAATCATATAACGTGGGATTATTGAAAGTGCTTGGACTGATTTTGGCATAGAAAGGGTAAGATACAGATATCTAAAGAAATCAGCAAGATTGTGAGTGAACTGTGAGTGAAATCCGGGTCTGTTAAAAATCTTTTACCAAAACTGAGGACCACAAACAGGGAGAAGACGAACTAACTGAAGTCAAAAAGGGGACGATGATTAAAAAATAACTTGTGAATACTTACATGAAGGAAAAAACGGAGGAAGATTCCAGGAACACAACCTATTTTCCGACTTCTGAAACAATTAGATTTTTATCTCCTGGACCAAATACAATCTAGAAACTCAATAGGTATGAAGAATACATGTCGTCTGAATCCATCAACTGCAAATCTATCCCAATTCAATCAACATCGAATTGAAAACCCATTTTGATTTAGGTTCGAATCAGCTGGTTTGTTAATAGGGAAGATCAGACTATGAGGAATGAGGAGGGTTGTTCATGGGGGATCGTTTACAAACTCTCAAACAGACCGAGTTGCAGAGCAAAACTCGAAAGAGAAAGAAAAAATTGGCAAATTTACTTTGTACTTTAAAGTTCGTCACTGTTTTTGTTTCCAAATTGCAGAACTTAGCATGCATCTGTATTTTAGTTTACCGGGCAGTTTTCATCCCAAAGAGCGGACACAAAATGAAAGAAAATGAAACTAGTCTCCCTAGTTTCTAGTCCCTAGTCTCTAATATATATGAAAATCATACTCTCCTTTTTTCTGGGAAAAGAGATACTATCATTTTTTCAATCCGACCTTTTTTTTTAAATCGGATATAAATTATAAAGTGAGATAATAAAAGTGATAGTATCTCTTTTATTTAAAACGGATGGAGTATTAAATTGTTCTTGAATCTGCGATAACACTCAAAAACTGCACGTCTAGTCTCGAATTTGTTACGAAAATATTTTATGCCCCAAAACTTTCTCCCAAACCATTTCTCCCACAAGATATCATAAAGATCCTAGTTCATGACTGTTCATCAAGACTTGCGGTGTAAATTGGGCTAGGTCAGCACGTTTATGGCACATCACAACACGTTAAAATTTGAGCGCAGCACGGGCACATCACATTAGCTTAGTGTGTTGTGTTGTGCCAGACAAATAGGCACATCAGCACGACACAGCACGTGGCACATCACAACACGCGAAGAAAGCACGCTAAATCATGCATAAAATACAGCGCAATATATCACATTTCATGCATATTTCCCGAAAAAGTCTTTATTTTAGCCAGTTTTTAACATTTTATTTTCGTTATGCTGATTAATTTATATAATAATACATATACTAACTAAAATATCAGAAAAATATTTACTTTGAAATGCATAAAATAAGTGGACTATCACAGGACAGCACGGCACAACACGATTATTTTTCTGGCACAACACGGCACTGCACATCACATCACATCTGAATTTCTGACACAGCCCAGTACTGCACATAGCACACACTAAGCACGTGACTTTGTGGACTGGCCGGCACGCTTTACACCTCCAATCAAGACCACAGTCCCCCTAGTTGCTGGGAAAAAACACACAATCAAGATGCACACTTCAAAGAGGGCTACCGGTCAGTGATTCTTCTTCTGTAAAGAGGGTTGGTTGGTTCCTTGGTTTATTTGTTTGTTTAAGGGTACATTATTTATATGTCCCTACTTTTATAACCCAACAAATATATCATTTCCCAAAATAAATATATCCCTACCAATTTTAGGAATTAAAATCCGGAATTATTAGATTACTTAAATGGCCTCCCTATATATTTCACTTAATACTAAATCGGACACAATAACTACTCATTTTCAGTTACGGTTTCTCTCACCAACTCACTCTTCTCTCCCTCGTTTCAATCGCTCCCACTATCTGAAACTGAAAACCAGAAAAAAAAAAACTGAAATTCATGGAATAAATCCACTAGCCGTTACTCATAATCAAACATTAATACACTAGCCGTTACTCAAAATCAATCCAGTTGAATAAACCACTTACAGAAACTGAAAATTAACCTAGTTTCATTTCGTTTCATCAACAACAGAAAGCATATCTTTCTTCATCAACAGTTAGCATCGAACAGAAGGCTAATCAAGTTTTATTTGATTTCACTGAAGATTTCAATTTGAACAGGTAAAAACACTTTCGATTTTGGTCTTGTTTTGATTTTTGGTTAGAGTTCTTGAGATTTAATTGATGATTGCAAAATTGAACAGGTAAAACCTAATTTTTGATGTCAGATTTAATTGATGCATGTATGTTTTGGTCTTGATTTTGTTATTGTAATGATTATATGTTTGTATTTGCCAGATTATTACACTGCGATTTCTTCGATTAGGTTTGATTTTGGTCTTGTTTAGTTAGTTTTGAGTTTTGGTTAATGTTCTTGGGAGGAAATGATTTCTTGTCAAATCTGAGTATTATGTGTGTGACTAAAACAAGCATAATTTGGAGATTTTGAATATTTGCTAGTTATGTTGATATTTCTCTTCAAACTTTTGGTATTATTTTGCAAAGGTAAGAATGTTTTCAGATGCAAATTTGTTCAAGCTGTTGAATGCAAGAATGTTTGTAAAATGTGATTACGGAGGTTTAGATATTTTTGTTCAATTTAGGGGATCAACAGCAGTAGTTTATCCAAAAAAAAATTGGATCAACAGTAGAAGTTGATCCAATGTAGGGGATAAACAACAACAGTTGATCCAAGTAAAAAATAGGATAAACAATAAAAGTTGATCCATTGTATGCAAAGTTGTTCAATTGTTATGTGTTTCTGAAGGAATTTTAGATATCTTTGCAAATAAAAGGGATCAACAGTAGAAGTTGATCCAATGTAGGGGATAAACAACAATAGTTGATCCAAATAAAAAAGGATAAACAAGAGTAGTTGATCCATAAAAAAAGATTTTTTTGATGGTTATGTACTTTTCTACTATGAAAATATGAATGCTAACTATAATAAGTGTTGAACTCAGGTTGAGAATACATAATGCATAAGAGATCACCAAGGATAAAGAAGAAGCAAGATGAAAAGGGCACGCAAGAGATTGAGAAAGCTACAGAACCAAAAAGAAATGCGAAGAACAATAAGATAATTGAAGAAGAGGCAACAAGTAAGAGGAAGAACAAGAGTGCAAATGACGAAACACAAAGAAAGGTGAAACACAAGAAAATAGTTCAGGAAGAACCAGAAAAGTCGGAATCAGAATCCGAAGAAGAAGGACAAGAAGAATCAGATGATGATGATGAAGAGTTGGAAGAAGAGGAAAAAGAAGCTAAAAAGGGCAAACCAATGAAAGTCATCAAAGGAAATGCAAAGAACAAGAAAGAGACAACAAGAAAGAGGAAGATAGCATTTGGGAATAAAGAAGAAAAACAAAAGTTAAAGGTGAAACTCAGGAAGATAGCTGAGGAAAAATCTGAATCAGAATCCGAAGAAGAAGCGCAAGGAGAATCAGATGAAGATGACAAAGAGTCGGAAGAAGAGGAAAAACAAGCAAAAAAGAGCAAACCGAAGAAAGTCCTCAAAGGTAAAAACATACATTGTGATATTTGTGATGGTATTCTTACTACGTTACTTAAAACAAAATGAAAATGACTGAGTTTCATGTATGCAGGCAGGTCAAAGGCGAAAGAAATCAAACTCAAAGAAGAACAACAACAAAAGCTGAAACAAAAGAAGAAAGTTGAGGAAGAACCAAAACAATCAGAATCCGAAGAAGAAGGGCATGAAGAATCAGATGAAGATGATCGAGAATCGGAAGAAGAGAAAAAAATTGTAATATATGAAAAAGAAGCAGAAAAGGGCAAACCTAAGAAAGTCGTCAAAGGTAAAAACACAGATTGTAATATTTGTGCTGGTATATATAACTATATTGTCTGAAATATTGAAAACAAAATGAAAATGATTGAGCTTCACGTATGCAGTCGGGTCAAGGGCGAAAGCAAAACCACAACAAAAGGAGAAAAACAAGAAGGTAGTTGAGGAAGAATCAGAAGAATCAGAATCAGAGTCCGATGAAGAGGAGCAAGAAGAATCAGATGAAGATGAAGCTGAAAAAGAAGAAGTAGCAAAAGAGGGCAACACAGAGCCAGAGCGCAAAGGTAAAAACATTGACTCTTTAATGAAATATTATGTGTAAGCAATCATAGTTTTGGATCAACTGTGACTGTTGATCCAGTAAATATTTGTAAGCAATCATAGTTTTGGATCAACAGTCACAGATTGATCCAACAAATATGTGTAAACAACCCATTGATCCAACATCACATTATTTGTAAAATATGTGTAAAATATCACATTTGATCCAATAAGAGGTAGTTAAAGCATGAACCGTGATTACACATATTTATACGTCGCACCTCACTCGGGGGATACGCCCCCTCGTGAAAATATATTATGGGTAGAATGCGAGAAAACAAAAGATTATTGTCAAAAATGAAAAGGAAAATGATTTGAGTTTCATGTATGCAGCCAAGTCGAGAGCAAAGGAATAGAGAATCAAAGGAGGTCTACAACCATTGGCTGTAGAAAGTTCAAATTTGGAGAGTCGAAAGGAAAAAACTGCCAAACAAACCAAAGGGAGAGGTTCACATGAGAATACCTCTACAAGGATTATCAACGATATTTTATTACGTGTGGTTGGCGTGGAATCTCCATACAATGCGCTGATTGGGAGGCCATGGCTTCATGAAATCTTGGGAGTCGCGTCGACATATCGTGATGTATTAAATTCCCACATCCAAATGGCATTGGTATTATACGGGAGATTGGAAGGAGTCACAAGCAATGTCATGAGGTCGATAAAAGTCTGCCCCGAAGAAAGGAATGCCAAAACAAAGGTTGGAAGCAACATGTGAGAGATGAAAGGTGAGAAAGGAAAACCGATGGTAGATGTTATAGAAGTAAGGACCGAGCATGAATGCCTAGAAACACGGCGAATGTTATGATAATAAAGGAGCGAAGGATATGAGGAATTCAGCCAAGGGTAAATGAGAATTCGATTAAGAAAGAGATAAAAACACAACAAATGAAATGGAATTTTGGAATACTTACATGAACAAATATTAACAAATAATGAAACATGAATGATTGAATGATTGAATGATTTAACAAAGATGAATGAGTAAATGAATGGGACGAACCTTTATGGCGTACACCCTAGATTAGAATAACATTTCGTAAGAGGCAAATGTAAGACCTAAAGTGCGTCATAATGGGGGTATCTCTCGACATGGCTCGGGGGGGAAGGTTACACCGCTCCTAAGCCCGAGTCATGGAAATTTGGGGCCCATGAAAGCCTATCAGGAAGAGGTACCTTGGATTCCCAACTATATATGTAGGTTATACCACTGGTTGGGCGACCGAGGGTCTCTTCTTAGGAGTCGTGTATGCTCAAGGCGAGGTACGGTTGAGCAGTGCCCAGGATGGATGAACCTACAGCCATTCTTGGCGAAGTCTTGGCATGCGTTGCACTCGCTCCGAAGAAAACTCCACTTAGGGTGCGGTCGTAACCATAAACCATATAGGTATAAGGGATAAGAGGCTGCGAAAACAATGGTTGTTGTTAAGACCGGATGGGAGGAGCTAGTCTTGTATGGCGATGTTTCGCCTCCTTGAAGGGCAACCAAGGAGATGATAAGGCGACGCTCTCCATTAGGGGGTGTCAAAACAGACGCAAATGTCATGAGGCTTTGTTTTCGCAAGGAGACTTAGGCTTGTCATATTTGTGCAATGATCCTAAATGGAGGGTAAGGCGAGATCAAACAAGAAGGCAGCAATGTCATGGGCTTTATGTTCGCAAGGATATTTTGTCATATTATCGCAGCTAAAACATCGGGCGAGAGGCAAAAATACTTGGAAAATGATAAGGCAAGATCAAGGGGTCCTTACATACAAGTGTAAAGACGTCCTGCGATTTTGTCGCGATAAAAGGGAGGACCTCTAATTAGGGAGGTCACTTGGAAGACCACACAAAAATGATAAGGCAAAGTCAATGGGCCATTGCATGAAAATGTAAAGGCGGCTTGCAAACTTGTCGCAACAAGAAAAATTAAAGTGAAGACCACCAAAAGCATAAAGGCGACATTGTCGCAACGATACATTTAATAACAATGATGACAAATAAGATCTTTCATCCGAAGATAAATAACGAGGCAAGTATGGGAATGGGGAAAGTGAAATATTGTTATTCATCCTCGATGAAAGAGTTATACATCAATAATGTTAATGATTATATCACAAGGAAGAACTACCCCAAGGGAAAAATCCAAGAAATACACTATAATAAAGAAATGTCTGAGATATTACAAGCGAAAAAGAAAACAAAAAGAGTTATTTCTTTTGATTATTCTCATCGCTAAAATTTTCTTCTTCGCCGGCCTACGCTATCGAACGCGAGACAGAAGGCTGATTCTCGAGGAACCTTTTCAAGGAGACGGGGATATGAATGCGAGGAGGATATTGTGATCCTTACAAACATACTCCATGCCTCCATTGCGAAAACAAACAAGACATCATTGCTAAAATTCTCCTTTGCCGTTAGAAATTGTTTCTTCAACTGGAATATCTAATGAAGGGAGAGATTCTTTTTGAAAAAGTTTCGAGTTCTTCAATTCTCATTTGAAAATTCCCGGCGAGTTGTTCTTTCTCGCATTCAAGCTCTCTAATTCTAACCTCGGAACCCTTCAGTTCTCGCAAATAAGTAACAACAAGTTAATAATTTACAAGCAATATTCAGTAAGAGGTAGTAAGGTGTAATAAACAACCTTCTCTATCGGATATCATATCTTTAATCAAGGAAGTATTCGCGTGAAGACTAACATCAACACCTATGAATTCATCGTCACTATTTATAACAAGGAGGAAATTTGATCTTCTCGCCACTAAGCAAGGAATCCCAGCGAAGCAATTCATCCCGTTCAATTTGTGACACTTAAACCGAGATCTATGTTCAATTTCTAAAAGGCGATATTTGAGTCTGAAGTTCATTTAATGAAAGGGAGTTAATTTTGTTTGATGAACTACTTAAGAGTTGTTGAGGTGAGCGAGAAGAAGGTTATTATCCATAGGATCGGAAATGTATGGAGAAGAATAGCCTCATCGGAGAGATTATATACATCTCGCGAAAGTAATAAGTTAGGTAGCAATAGGCGACCGTTAAAATAAAAATAGTAAAAGGAGGTAAAATTTTATACCATAAATTCTTTGATTAGCGTTTTGAAGAGTGGTTTTTAACTTTTGAATTCTCTCGTCTTTACCGCGAAATGGGGAATTTTCTATGCAAAAAGTTTGAAGTGGAAGATGCAAATAACAAGAAGAAACCGAAACTTGCAAAAGAACTCGAGCTTGAGAAGGAATCTCCATATTGGGAATTAATCAGTTTCTTCAACCATTTTATGTAAGAAGAAAGTGATTCTTACTTCAGACATGAGTATGAGTGGTAAATGGATGAACAAGATTAATCTTGCAATGCAGCCCGCAATGTAAGGACCATTTTGTTGATGAGTGAATTTGATAAAAAACTAGAAAGTTCAAATTTGGAGAAAACGAAGAGTGCTCATAAAATAGAGGCATCGGAAGCAAGAGATTTCACTTTGATATTCAAGATGAGATGGCAGCCATTTATCGGTATGGGATAGAGAGTGAAGAATTGAAGCTAAAAGAATGAAAAAGAAAAAAACTATATATATAGAAAAATCCTCGAGAAAACGAGGTCATTTAATGCAGACATGAATGGTCCGAAGAAAGGACTAGACTACATCGAATTCTTAAATAAAAGTTCAAAGAAGACCAGGAAAAACCAAAAGATTATCCAGGATCATAATATCATAGCGTTCAAACCAATATTGAAAATAACGACGACAAAACATAAAGAAGACGAAAGACCTGGCGAGGTTGTATACAAACCGAAAAATGCTTTGGAGAATTGTTAGGCAAGTCATTAGGAGAGAGAAAGAAGATGAGTCTTCGATCCTTTGATATTCAAGAGCATTTTGTAAGACTTTTCGGTATGTGGTTATGCATTTTGTAAGACTTTCGGTATGTGGTTATGCACTCGTTTTCTTATTCCCAAATCTTTGGTATGACATCCTTCCCAAATAAATGGTTACCTCATATCTTACTGATGGACAAAGTTTCATGGCCGGATCATGTTGTGGAATGTTTGATTTCGAACCTGGCAAACAAGAAGAATAACCAATTAGCTATCGGTGGCTGCACAACTCTCCTAGTGGTAAGAAAAAACGTTAATTTTGTAAAACTAAAATGTTTATTGTTGTAGAGAGTGAAATGCATGCTATTGGATAAAACTAACATTGTTGTTTATATTATGCAGTGTTGGTTCTGCGAACATACCGATAAGTACATAATGAAAAGGGAGGGATTTCAAAATTCAACTCCAAGATTCCTACGATGGAACCAAAGCATGCATTGTGCAAGCAGCTTGCAAGTGACTTTGGCAACAAATTGAATAAGAAGGCAATTGATATGACTTGGTTCGACAAGACGGTAATTTTTTTTTACTATATTTATCTTTACTATTACAAATGTACCATTTTTTTTAGTGAATGGGGTCAACGGCCAATGTTGATCCAGTTTTAGTGTCAGTTTTTTGTGGATCAACAGTGGAAGTTGATCCATGTGAATGGGATCAACAGCCAATGTTGATCCAGTTTTAGTGTGTACACTATTTTCAGCTCCTCCAATTCTAAGTTTTTTGTGGATCAACAGTGGAAGTTGATCCATGTGAATGGATAAACATCCAATGTTGATCCACTTTTACTATCAGTTCTTTGTGGATAAACAATGGAAGTTGATCCATGTGAATGGGATCAACAACAAATGTTGATCCGATTATACTAGTGCACTATTTTGATTTGTGTTGATCATGCTTCAAGTTTCATCAAGACTTTGTTGATCCAAAGGTAATCTGCTTTGAGGAGAACTATTTAATTGACCTATCGACACTGCAAGAGAGCTGGAACAAGAGAGGACAAGGATAAAGGAGCTAGAGGAAGAAAACATCTTTCTTGACTGTGACAAGCATGAGATTCATTACATGGACAAGGATGAAATTAAAAAGTTTGTCCAGGGCACGTTATTCTTGAGAGAGTTGTATGAGAGGAACAAGGACAAACTAGAGTTGCAAGCTGGAGAACATGAGCGACTTGATGACATTGACAAGAACATAGAGAAATGGCAGGGAGAGGAAATAATTTTTCAGGAATCACTGAATAGGAATAAACCAGCGTATACAGGGAAGGAATTTGAAGGTTTGGAATTTGAAGAATTGTTCACACAGAAGCAACAACAAGGAGAATCATCTGGACAAGGAAATCAACATGAAATGAACTCTGCGGCGAATGATCAACCAACATATGGAAATGAAACTAGAGTAAACATGGAAGTGAAGATTCAGTGGCTGTGAACAATGAAGACACTCAAGAAATGAACGATTCCGTGGGAACTGAAGATGCAACTCAGAGTACTTTGGTAACTCAAGATACCTTGGACACTCAAGAGAAGAGTTGGCGGAATGGTTTTGAAATTGGAATGAAGTTGCAGGAGGAAGAACTGAAAAGTTACAAATCTTTGGAGAATTGGAAGGAAGGCTTTCACGCAGGAAGAAAACTAAGGCAAGCTGATGATTTAGAGCTCAATACTGTTGTTGAAAACAATGCGAGCTTGATTATTTGGTTGAAAACATTGCAAAATCTGCTAGAATAGTAGAAGAGAAAGATGACATACCAATGGAAGAGAAGAGCCCGTCCGTTGAGAAGAAGAATGATGACATACAAATGGAATGGTTGTGCTTGACACTCCTCCACTTTCAGCAATAAAACCAGACGAATCTGGGTTTGTGCATCCAGGTAGCATGCCGAGTTTCAGTGCAATAATGGAGGAGGTACATAGCATAACACAAGAAACAAAAGAAACGGAAGAGGTTGAAGAGCAAAGTGAAGAGGATGACAATACATTAGGAGCTGAAATACGCGCAGGGTTGAAGAAATTGTTTAATTTGGAAACAGTTGAGGAGCAAACTGAAGAGGAAACCGAATCAGAGGAAAAATACGATGATTCAAAAGCATCAGAAAAATAGCAGGTCAGTTCTCTTGTTAAACGGGTGAAGAAGGGAGAAAGGCCAAAGAGAAAGCCGTATAAACTTCGAAGTCGAAGTCAAACACCTCTTGCTAAGCGTAGAAGGAGACAAAGGAAAGGTGGAAAAGGAAAAAAGAAGCAAGAGGAGAAGGAAATACAAATAATTGACCTCGAAAATGCCGTGATCAAATTGACAACACACTGCGGAAGCCAAAAAACTGTTGAAGCCAAAAAAACTAAAATTGTGGAAGAAAATCAATGACAGCGAAAAAGAAGTCATCGAGCCATTCTTTGAGAATACAACTAAATGGTATGTAATAACATATTCGAAGTCAAACACCTCAGTTAACATAGTTTTTTTTTTTGGGTTATGCTAGCTCTTTTTAATAACATATTCATTTGTTGCTTATTTTGCAGCGACAAAGCTTACAGTTTTTATTTCTGCAATCAAGATTTCGAAGTAGTTATCATTGGGAAGTACATACAGTGTCTATTGAATAATCAAAACATTCACGCTAAGATTGTTGATTACTACACCAACATATTTGAAATCAAATATGGATTCAATAGGATAAACCAGATTACAAGAACCACGTCATTCTCTCAACAAATGATTATGTAAGTAACCGATAAATCTTGGTTTGTTTTGTATGTCAACAACAATTGTTGATCCAAATAAGTTGGATCAACATCCATTGTTGATCCAGATAGGTTGGATCAACAACAATTATTAATCCAAATAAGTTAGTCTGATTATGAATGAATGTTACTGGTATGTATAGCTTGAGGAGTTTAATTGCAAATACGATATGTTATTCATTTTATGTTGTTCTCTGGTTACGATATCAGAGTTGCATTTTTTTTGTTGACTAATATATTTGAAAAATATTGATACAACCGATATTGGGGATCGCATTAGCCACGAAAAATATGGAAAAGGTAGAGAGATGTGGGATTCCGGAAAGGATGAGGAACAGTTACAAAGGGAATGTTGAAGACACATACCTCATTGTACCAATGTGCTTGACTGACAAGGACGGTGTTGGATACCATTGGGTGGTGCTAGCGTTGGTAAAAGGAAAATGGATAGTGTACAACTCTGCAAGGCGAAACGCGGCTTACAATTGGCAATATATGGTGATGATAGTACCGCTGACTCAATGGCTGAATGAAATGGGACACAAAGATCCGAGAGGCGGTGGTGATATACGGACAAGCTTTTCACATTGCACCGTACAAAGACAAGACGGATGCGATTGTGCATTGCACACTTGCATGTACATGAAGAATTTGGTGAAGTGTGGAAACTGTGAACACCCAACTGAAATCGCTAACTTAGATAAGAAGTTGAACAAGAAGCAAGTGAAGATTGCAGCAAGAATCTTGTCAGAATTGGGTTCATGGAAGAAACCGGAACAACTTCCTGATTCACTATCGACTCTATTCAAGAAAAATCCAATTGCAAGACTCAGTTGAACCAGTAGTTGATCCAGTAGTTGAACCAAGAAATTTGAACCATTAGAGTGAGCTTGATCTCATAGTTTGTTCATGGTCTGTAAAGAAAATCTAACTGTAGTTTTAAACATACTTATCTTAGTAAGTAAATCTTAATGATGTAGGTCTGATTATGAATTAATTATTATGAATGAATTATCATGAATTAGTATGAATGTTTTAAATTTATATAAGTCTGATTATGAATGAATGTTACAGGAATGTATAACTTGAGGAGTTTGCTAGTAAATACAGATAGAACCATGCAATTTTTTCGTTTGTTTTGTGTGTAAACAACCAATGTTGCTCCAAATAAGTTGGATCAACAACCATTGTTGATCCAGTTAAGTTGGATAAACAACCACTGTTGATCCAAATAAGTTGGTCTGATTATGAATGAATGTTACAGGTATGTATAGCTTGAGGAGTTTACTAGAAAATACAAATAGGATCATGCAAATTTTGTGTTTGTTTTGTGTGTCAACAGTCATTGTTGATCCAAATAAGTTGGAACCAAGGAACAATGTTTCCACACTATAGTGTAAACAACCATTGTTGATCCATTTTAGTTGGATCAACAATGGAAGTTGATACCATTTGTATAAGTATGTTTTCTGTAAAATCAATAAAGCTGTAACCTGAAAACTGACATATACTTGAGAAACAAAAGAATAAAAATTCATAACAACAAACTAAGAGTGTATATCATTTAAAAAAATAACAATTGCAAACCTGAAAAGCATAAAAAAAGAAAAAGAAAACAGCTAACTAGTAAGAAACCTAAAACAAGTTGTTCAGAATATGAATAAAACCAAAAAACTTCAGAACAACATCCTCTTCAAGAACTTGATCATCCTGGAATGAGACTCCTGGCGAAACGTTGGTGCACGAGGAGCCAAAGGAGCTCTGCGACATGTTCGACGGTTGTGAAAGGTGAGCATCCCACATTGGCCACACTTCCTCTTCTTGCGCACCTTTTCACGACTACCCCTATACCTAACACCTTTAGGCCTTCCAACTTGTTCTCGACCACCATTGGGAGGCAAAACATACCCATTTTTATTAATTCCAGGAGGCTTCTCAGAGTCCGGAATAGGATATATGGGTCGAGAGTACAACCTTCTATAGTAGTCAGAAGTATAGTAAGGGCTAATGTATTTGTATGGTTCATCATTTCCAATCTGCAACATGGCTTTCATTGCATGAGTGCAAGGAAAGCTATGTTTTTGCCACCATTTGCAGCTGCAGGTCCTAGAATCCAAGTCGACAGTATGCTTTCCTGTTGGATAAATGATCTCAAATACTTTCTCACTTGATCTCCGAAACTTGTATGAACGGCAGTCGTTTATCCTCTTGTTAAACCTTGCTTGCATACGAGGAATAAGCCTTGTAGTCCACTTGTTAGACTCCAATAACCTCTTGTAATTCTTTTCCCTTACCTTAGCACGAATACCATCGAGAAGCTCAATTGCTGGAAGCCGCTTATCATGCTTAATAACATTGTTAAAACTCTCAGCAATATTTGATGTGTTCTCACCCCACCTTTCTCCTAGAAATGCATGAGCAGCCCAATTCTCGAGTGGAATCTTCATCATCCAAGAAACCATTGAATCCAACTTTAGATTACTCATACTCTTCGCAACAACATAAAATTTTTCCTTTGTTAATGCAGTGTAGCACTCTTCGAATAACTTGACTGCAGTTTGTCTGCTCTTGCCCTTTGGAACCGAAATATTTCCTTTCATATGGTACAAACAGTAGGAATGGAAAGCATTTGGGAAGACTTTAGGCACATGCTTCAAAAGGCCGATTCCACGATCTGATATGATGGCCAGTGGACGATCTTCACGAATAATACCCTTCAAATTGGTTAAGAACCATTCCCAACTCTCACAATTTTCACAAGGAACAATTCCAAATGCAACTGGATATATTTCTACAAAAACCAAAAAACAAAAACAAAAATAAGTGACCAGTAACTAGTGTCAACAAACAAAGTTGATCCATTTCAGTTGGATCAAAAGTCACAGTTGATCCATTTCAGTTGGATCAACAATGGAAGTTGATCCATTTCAGTTGGATCAACAGTAGAAGTTGATTCAAAACAAAATATAGTTTTTGGATCAAAAGTAACATTTGATCCAATAAATCTGTGTAAGCAATGATGGTTTTGGATCAAAAGTCACAGTTGATCCATTTCAGTTGGATCAACAGTAGAAGTTGATTCAAAACAAAATATAGTTTTTGGATAAACAATTACAGTTGATCAAATAAATCTGTGTAAAACAATCATAGTTCTGGATCAATAGTCATAGTTAATCAACAATCACAGTTGATCCATGCTTGAACAATCACAGTTGATTCAATAAAGTTGGATCAACAATCACAGTTGATCCAATAAGAGGTAGTTAAAGCATGAATTTCAATGCAAACCAAAGAGAAAGCAGTCTAAATTAACCAAAGCTACATATAGTATAATGTTAAATACAATGTAGAATGTGAAAAACCTAAAATAAAAGCTACATTTATCAACAAAATGAATGCATAATGATGGATCAATAGTAAAAAATTAAAAAAAACATGGATACAAAATGAAAAATAGTAAAAGGTTAAAAGTCATACGTTGGTTACCAGTTTTGCCGCAAGCAACCATAAGACCACCCTTGAACTTCCCAGTGAGAAAGGTACAATCGATAAATAGCATAAATACGACGGTAATTGTTGAAACTAGTTATGGAAGCTTCAAAAGCAACAAAAAAACCTTTTGAACTCGACGCGTCACACTATCATACTCAAAATTGACAACACTTCCAGGATTGTCTTGTTCAATTGCATCTTTATACCAAACTAAGTCTGAATAGGACTTGACGTCATCACCCCAAAGAAATGTCTTGGTGAATTGTAAACCGTGATATGCCTGACTATACGTGAGGTCAACTCCATATTCCATTCGGAGTAAATCTATAATATCAGCAGCAGTCTTCTTCTTCTTCTTCGATGCTCGTAAATCATCTGACAATATATTCTTCATAAACGATTTTCTCATCCTAACTTTTGATGGATCCGAAGAAGCTAAACTACATGAATGCTCTGCGATATATTTCTTGCATTTAAATACACCATTTGATTTGGCGAGGAGAGAGGCGTGAAACCTCCAGCGATAATTTTCCTTCTCTTTGAACTTGCACTCCACAGTGTATCGTACAAAGTCACTCTTAACTAATTTGTATTTGCGACCACTACACATTTCATACTTTGTAACATAGTCCTTAACTTCCTCAATACCACCTTCAAACAACTGCCCTACTCCAGTTAAGATGTTGACCCAAGCATCAGACTTCTTCGGGACCTTTTTGATCAAACACGCATCATCAGTGGCATCTTCCACAACAGCTACCTCATCGCTTAAAATATAACTTGATGACGACGAAGACGCAGGAGCAGGAGCAAAAGAAGATGATGAAGAAATAGAATCAACACAAGTCCTTAACTGGATTTCAAACTTCACCAAGTCAATCCCTTGTGAGCTGCAGTAATGAATAAAAAATCTCAAATCCAAATCGTGATTGATGACATTTAAAATCCCTTCTACAGTGTAACCAAAGAGAATGAGGTTTTCAGGAACATAAGGCCACTTTTCTTTCACCACACTTATCATCTCCTTGACAGTAGTTGATCCTGAAAGGGGATGCGAGAAGGTCTGATTGCAAAATTTAAACTCTGCAACTACCATCTTTGGCCCGCAACAACCATAACATATAGTGGTGTTCAGAAATTTGGATCAATAGTCACACTTGATCCAATAAAATATGTGTAAACAATCATAGTTTTGGATCAACAATCACAGTTGATCTAATAAATATATGTAAACAGTAACAGTTGATCCAATAAATCTTTGTAAACAATCATAGTTTTGGATCAACATTTACAGTTGATCCAATAAATATGTGTAAACAATCATAGTTTTGGATCAACAGTGACAGTTGATCCAATAAATCTGTGTAAACAGTGACATTTGATCCAATAAATCTGTGTAAAATATCACATTTCATCCAATAAGAGGTAGTTAAAGCATGAATTTCAATGCAAACCAAAAAGAAAGCAGTATAAAGTACCCAAAGCTACATATAGTATTACATCGCACCTCACTCGGGGGCTACGCCCCCTTGTGAAAGTTAAATACAATGTAGAATGTGACAAAACCTAAAATAAAAGCTACATTATCAACAAAATTAATGCATTATGATTACCTGCAATCTGCCAAAAGAAATAAAAACACAAAATACAAACATTTTGTGTTCAGAAAATTTGGATCAACAACAATAGTTGATCCAATAAATAAACTAAACATCAACTTATTTTTGTATCAACAGTCAAGGTTGATCCAAAAATAATATCAACATCTCATCAAAAGCATAATCAGTAGAGTGTCTTAAATACATCATCAACATTTCAGCATAAAATTTGGATCAACAACAACAGTTGACACAAACAAAATTCTTCAACATTTCAACATAAACAGTTGATGAGAAGATTTAAGAAAAAGAAAGTGTAAATAACACATCATAAATTAAAACGTACCTGTTTAATAGATGAATAAGAATCTCGAGATCAAACTATATCAATATCAATCAATCTAATTGAATAATCACGAAATCAATCTTCCAACATAAAACATAAATCACGATCTCTGCATCAACGACGAAAAACAAAAATTATACACCCTGAACAATGAAAAAAGAACATGCAATCATCAAAAACAACTATATGAATCTTCAAAATAACATCAACATTACCAATTTGTTTCAGAAAGACAGATCCAGTGATTTCTGTTAAACGGAAATTTCAGTTAAACGGAGATAAAAATCCAGTGATTTCCGTTGATTGATTGATGAATTTTGCTGCACAGATAATAAAGAAGATGGAGGAGAAGATGAATTTCAATATGTGAATCGTAGATTGAAACGAAAAAAAAAATTCTTCGAAATTTTTTTCTCACGAGCTGAACTGAGTTCTCGATCTGTTTCTCTCTCTTTCAGTTTTAAGTTTCTGTTTATAACTGAATTTCGTTTTTGTTAATCAAATATATACAGGGGGTATATTTGGAAGTCCAAAATTGTTATTGGGCCCCTGATGGGCTTGTATAAGGAGAGGGATAGAATTATTATGTGATAAGGATATTTGTATAGTCCATCAAAAATAGGGACAATAATTCAATTACCACTTTGTTTAATACAAAGACCCATATGATATTGTCTCTTGAGCAACATGTCGTGCGCCATGGGTGATGCGGGTCCTACGTACATGCTTTGATCGAGAAAAAGGTTATTGGCTTACTACACGTAGTACGATTGGACAATGTGCTGCCCAAAAGTCCAAACCCCTACAACAAAGTAAAGTACTGTATTAAATAATGCACTTGGGTAAGATTTCGGTTTTACAACATGTCACTTTTAGATCACAAACAACGGTAACTTTACGGAAAATTCTAAAGTTGTGACAAATAATATGGGCTAGATCCGGGACAATCAATCCACGTGTTTGATCATTTCCATCTTCATCCCATTACTAATTCCAACGCTGAAGTCAATCAATAATGCTTGATCCACCGGGAATGAAATCCCGTGGAATCAACCGCGTGAAACAAAACCTATGAGTCCCACAGTAGAAAAAAGCTGGCCCCCCTATAGTTTTCCCTGGTGGGTCCCCAGGGCTGTGAGACACGGTATTTCTCACGGTGCCTAACCCCGGTCAGTGTAGCATCACTCGAAGTCAATCCCCTCTTCATCATTAAGATTGTAATACATCATGTCCCAAATCTGGACCAGCCCCTGCTGGGCTGTAACAAGGTCTGTAACTTAAGGATAAAATTCTTTGCACATCCTCAATTCTCTTAACCCTTGTTATTCTTTCTGATTTTCATTTTAGTCTTAAAATTTTAGTAAATAATAGTCGAGATACTAACAAGTCGCACTAGATCAATGCACGTTATTCCAATGCAAGTGGTAAAGGTCTTAAAATATTATGGAATTTAGGATTTAAGATCTTTTCCATCAAAATTTTATCTCAACTAGTAAAACCACATGTGTGATGCACATGTTTGAATTTTGCTCTTTTAACAACTCCAAACTTGATTACAATGATATTTTTCGTAAAATAAAATGTAATGTTCTTATTTAGAACGCGCAATTGGGGGATACTAAAGTAATTGGGGGATATAAATTACTATATTCAGCCAATAGTGTAACGGTAGGGGTGATTTTTGGGTATGAAGATACTAAAATACCCTTTAGAATTTTAACTTTTATTCTCCTTCTCTGCCGGCTCCTCTCTTTAATTTTTATTTTCTCCATCATCGATTTCAACACGGTTTCATATGCCTCCCTAAAAGAAACCTAATCATTGATTTGTTTTAAAAGAATTCGTTTAGGTTAGAATCAAAGATTCTAACTGAAAATTTTCAGTTTTAGTTAATACCGGCATAGTTTTAGTATGAACACCATGCCATTTTACTATTCCGACACTGTTTTTAGTATGAATACCATGCCGAAATTATTAATTTCCGGCATGCTCTTTAGAAATCTATCAATGCCGATAACCAAGTGAAAAAAAGTCAAGCTTTTGGGAACTTTACATCATGTGCCGGCATAGCAAGTTAACCAATGTACCATGCCGGTACTACTACCGGCATGCTCGATAACGAAAATTTTGTGCCGACAGTGTACTTATAATTTCAAAATTGGGGGATATTGTGTATCGGCATGGTGAAAGTATGAATACCGTGCCAATTTGGGCCCTGCCTGCATGGTATTCATACTTTTACCATGCCGACACTGAGTTTTTCAGGCGTAACAATGGCAAATTCAATGAAAAATAACCAAATATCAATACATTAATATCTATATATGAGTAATTGGAGCACTTGTATGTTCATCTTGTTCACTTTCCTGGGTTGGTACTTCACCTAAACCTTCATGATCATAACTATATTGATTTAATGTTGTTGCATCAACAAATTCAATGATAATGATTTATACTAATCATTATCAATCTAATCTATTAACTTAACTAATTATAATTAACCACTAAACATGATTAGTAAGGGGTAGATTATGAATTATATAAATTACATGGATAGGGGGTGACTCTGATTCATTATTTAAATCCCGTTTTTGTCTTTTTCTTATATCCCCCAAGTACTTATAGTGTAATTGCAAGAAATCCTATAATACACACCTCACAAGAATTCATGATATTTAACACGTATTTATTTAAGATCAATAATCAATCTTTTTATTAATTGAGTTAGAAATTTTACAAGAACTAAATGAAATCAAGAATATAATTGCTACTCTAGACTTTCTCTTTCCTCTAAACTTTCTCTCCACTCCAAAAAGATCTCTCCCTTTCTTAAGCCTGTTCGGCTCTTTATATAGGACATACATAGTGGATGACAGCTAAGTGTCCCTTATTTTCGGATCTGACTAGCGACACTTTCGCAAGTATTCAAATGTTAAATCTCGCAACACTCCTAAATCTCTCTAGGTCTTCACATCTTTCTCGTGTTCAAGCTGTCGTCATCCGTTGCGTCATTTATATCACCCATCTGCGATATCTTCGCAATGTGTCGTTTATGGATTTCGCAAGGGTCTTGGTGTTGCTATATTCTGATCCTACATCTTGCCTCTTCTCATGTATTCTCTGCGAAGGAGAGAATGTCATGAGAACTAGTACTTTCAAAATGCCAAATTGTTCATTTTTTCATATTTTTACAGTATTGACATGGTTCTGTACTTTTACGCAGAATTTATTACACGTATCCCTTCCTCAATCCATTTCTTGACACGTCTTTTTCAACTGTTATTTCTCAACCGTTCACGTCTACTCTTCGCATTAAATGTGTCTATCTTTTCGAGAATCCTTCTCTATATATACTTTTCTTATTCCTTTCTTCTTCTTTTTTTACTTTCTTTCTTATTTTCTCTGCAACTTTTCTTTAACCTCTCTCCGTAACTTCCGCTCCTGCTGCTGTAAATCTTCTTCTTTTCACTTCTTTTGATCTTCGATTTTATCTTCATTCCCATACTCTAAAAATGCCTCCAGTTGGTCGTAAATATGAAACTTCCCTGGACAAAGTGCAGAAATATTTCGAAGATAAAGGTTTCATGTTAACCACCATTCTCAATCAAGAATCTAAATCCATTCTTTCTGCCAATTTGTTTTCGATCATCATTGTGATGATCGGAAATCATAATTTCGCTAGGTTAGATTCTCATTTGGTCTTCCCATTCCTCTTTATGACCCCCGATCTTCCCTTATTTTATGAAATTCTTGCTCATGCGAAATTCTCGCGAGCCGTCTACCAATTGAATTGGATTTTATCCGCTTAATGCTTGAGTTCGCCAACCGTGGTGCTGGTAAGGGATCTCTTTATCCCAAAGAAGTCAGGAATCCTAAATTTGGGGACTTAGAGATATTCAATGAAAAGTATTGATGAGAGAGCTTCTTGAAAACTATGAAGTAATAAACATGAAGAATGATAGAACTTCATTTGGGTGCTCGCTTGAAGAGAAAGAAAATGTCGCTAGTGATAAAATACTTATGCAGGATATCGATTGGCATTCTGGCAAGAACAACGTTCCTCGTCACTCTAAAGACGACAAATGGTGCGTCTTTCCGCTAGTTTTGAAAGGACATTATTTCAGGTTCAAATGTGCTCCCTGTGAATCTCGCCAATTATCAACCTTGGGTTTTTAATTGTCCTCAGAAATATAAAGAGGTATACTTCCTAAATTTCGCTCAGTTTATAATCTTCACTCCTTTTTATACCTATTGGTCTTGGGGAAATTTTCAGATTATCAAGTTGAGAAAAAGCTACAAAAGAATTGCTAAGGAAAGTACCCTAGTAGCACTCCGTTCGATCACGGATGAAGTAAGAAATACTTTTCTTTATTATTGTTGCATCTGTTTCTTATCTTCATTCGTGTGCGAAGGTTGGTGTTGAAGTTGCTGAAGAAGAAGAAAGTTCTAAGGTTGCGAAGACCAAAGGCAAGGGTAAAGGTTCTCTTCACGGGGAGAAGTCTCTTGCCCCATCTTCAAAGAAACGAAAGATTCAGTCCAACAAAAGCTCTGATGATGAAGATAATGATGATGTTGATACTTCTCTCGCAAAGGAGGATTTTCCAACTGAATCTTCTATGGCACAACTGTCCAGCATCTTCTCTGACTCCATCCAAGGGATTGGGGATGATCGTCTCTCTAGTAAGTGCAAAGCTCTCGTGAGTATCTGCGATGGTCCTTTACTAGAGGGTGATGATTCTCTTCATGGGGTTTCTAGATCAATGACTCCTAGCTTTCTAAATCCGCTTGGTGTCTTGGTATGTCTTTGTTCCCTTATTTCTTCATGATTTTGATTTTAAGTTATATCTTGATAATTTTTTTATTTTCCTTTATAGTCCGGGAGAGCTTCCTTCGCTGTTGCCTCAGATCTTGAGAAAAGGCGTTGTATTCTCGAAAAGAAGAATCTTCAACTTCGCAAGAAAAATGAAGAATTGGAAGCTGAAGCTACTACTCTTCGCAAGAGATGTGAAGAATTCGAAACTGAAGCTGCTACTCTTCGTGAGAAAACCAAGCAATTAGAAGCTAATTCTTCCACTCAGAAGAATAAGATATCTAGTCTTCAAAGTGCCAATCAACAACTTTATGGTATGAAACTTTTTCTTTTTTCCTTTGTTTTATTCTCTCATTATCTTCCCTCATCTGATTTACCATTTTTGCAGACGTTTATAATCCTTCTGATGAAGCCATTCTTCTTCACTCGTTCCCTGACCCTATGGATAACAATGCCCTTCTTGATCACCTCAACAATTCTTTGAATAGTTTTTCAAATGACAAGATTAAATCTCTTCCTCTAAATGAACTTCAATCCAAATTTCGCTAGGCTTAGCCAACCAATTTAAGCGTCTCTATCTTAATTCTAAAGAGAAAATTAATACTTTAAGAACCAAAATCAGTGATCTCATAGATGATAAAGATCACATCGCTAGTCAAGGTGCTCATGCATTAGCGAAATTCCAAAAGACTCTTCTTGAGGTTCAAATTGAACGAGATGAATCTATCCGCAAAAATGCTATACTTAGCGAAAGAGAAAATCAAATTATCTGCCTTCTTCTCATAAATAATGACGATGAATTCGCTTGGGCTGCGAAAGTTCTAGATGATGCCAGAAATAATTTAGGTGTTAACGTTAGTCTTCAAGCTGAGCATACGTCCTTGGTTAGGGATATGATTTCTGACAGAGAAGGTTGTTAATTGTTCTTCTCTATTTAACTGTTTGTCGTTCGTGAAGTTGTTGTTAAGTTGCTGATTCATTGTCACATATTCGCAGAGTCAAGAGAGATTTCGTAAAAGAATTGAAGAACTTGAGTCGACAAGGAGCGACTCGCAAAGAACCTTTCTTCTCGAGATGATAAATATTCTAGGTTGAAGAAGCAACTACAGATTACTGTTGTGAATTTTAAGAATGATGCTACTCTTTTTCGCAATCAGACTATTAAAATGGTCTGCGACGACAATAGTATCCCTCATTCTTCATATCCTTGCCTTCTTGAAGAAATCTCCAAGAATGTGCCTTCTCTGGATATTTCTGACAGCGATGCTAGTGAAGAAGAGGAATCTGATGAAGATGGAGAAGTAGAAGGATCTAATGGAGATGATGAAGAAGAGGAATCAAACGAGAAATAGCTCTATTTTCTTCCTTCTCTTTTTGTAATATCTGTACATTCATTCTTTTAATCTTCTATTTTTTCTTTTGCTGCGAATTTCTTGGATCTTCAAATACAAACTCTACCTTTGTTGTTCCTTTCTGCACATGTTAAAAGAGCAATTCTTTTTTGCAATATAAATAATCAATATATTATCAACCTTTCATTTTATGAGTGCGTAAATCTATCATATGAAGACAAATAACATGTTTTTATTCTATACATTGCCATACTTGCCTCTGTTATTTGCATTCAAATGAAAGATTGAGCAAGTTACTTTCGAATAGTGATATGTATTCATGCCTCAATCTCGCAGTTGTTGCTGCTGAAATAATTTTTTTTTTCTCTATTTTGACTTTCTTGTTCACCTCTATTTTGATTTTCTCTTTCACTTCTTTCATGAATTCGCACACCATTATATCTACGATTTTCTCTTCCTCGCCGCCTTCAGTTCTCCTTTGTACTCTATCATATTCTTCATTGATATTACCATTGTTGCGATTTCGCTTACGTCTTCTTTCTCGATTATCATGATTGTTCTGGCGAATTGCCTCTTGTAGCTCTTGTTCCTCCACTTCTGCTCTCAGTCTTTCCCTCTCGCGAGCTAGATGTGTTTGTTCAGCATAGTGTCTTTCAATTTCGTCTTCAATTACTCGTTCATTTCTTTGTATTTCTCTCCCATGTAATATTCTCCTTCCTTCTTCCTGATTTTCTTCGCCATCTTGATTATTTCGCCCCCGACGGTATCTATTTCCCTGATTTCTATCATCTTGCCCGTTTTGAAGAGTTTCTGCATGTTGGATATAACGATCTTCCATTATTTCTCTTCCTTCGCGACATTCTTCGCCTGGATTTTGTATTCCCTCTCGAGTTTCTTCATTAGCATTTTCTATAGGTAAATTTTGTCTTATTTCTTCTCTAACCGATCTTGAACTTGATCTTGTAGTGCTTCTTGACCTTCTATTTTGTAATCTCATGTTTTCCATCCTCAACTCATGATTTTGCCTTGTCAAATTTGCACGTTCTTACCGCTTCTAACTTGCCTTTGTTCATGTATTGTTTGCCTCAATGCTTCTAATCTGCAATCTCTTCATTTCCATGATTTGTTACTCCAATTACTTCTTGGTCTCTTTCCTCTTGTCCATTGCCTCCTAATTGCTGCTCTTCTCCCATTTCATCTACAGAATCTGACCTCCAAGTATGTACGCTCACTCTGTCATAATCCACAGTTCTATTTTGTATTGGTGTACGTTGAATTGGCGGTTGAACTCGATTTTCTCCATTGTTCCTTGTATTCATTCTTGAAGATTCCCCCATCTCGTCTCTCCCTTCTCCAGCAAGTCTCCTACTCCTTCTAACAGTTGTTGGTTGTTTTGATGCATGTCTTCTTCTAGCCATTCTTCAATCTTGATGAATTGTTGAAAATTATATGAAATTCTTTATCTAATATTCCAAATTCTTTCCAATCATAATATCAATCTTCAGTCCCTGTTTCTAGCGCCATATGTAATTGCAGGAAATCCTACAATACACACCTCACAAGAATTCATGATATTTAACACATATTTAAGATCAATAATCAATCTTTTTATTAATTGAGTTACAAATTTTACAAGAAGGAAATGAAATCAAGAATATAATTGCTACTCTAGACTTTCTCTTTCCTCTAAACTTTCTCTCCACTCCAAAAAGATCTCTCCCTTTCTTAAGCCTGTTCGGCTCTTTATATAGGACATTACATAGTGGATGACAGCTAAGCTGTCCCTTATTTTCGGATCTGACTTGCGACACTTTCACAAGTATTCAAATGTTAAATCTCGCAACACTCCTAAATCTCGCTAGGTCTTCACATCTTTCTCGTGTTCAAGCTGTCGTCATCCGTTGCGTCATTTATATCACCCATCTGCGATATCTTCGCAATGTGTCGTTTATGGATTTCGCAAGGGTCTTGGTGTTGCGATATTCTGATCCTACATATAGTATCCCCCAATTGCGCGTTCCTTATTTATACTCCTTATGTAGGTGTTGATGGTGGATTTTTGACGAAGGTCATATTCGTAAAATCATATCAGAAGTCATACATCTCTGATCAGTATCAGAAGCATAAGAAATTCATGTCTTCACTTGCTGTAAGAGAAGTGAATTGCAGTTTTGCAACTTCATCGAAGGTAATAATATATGACAACAATATTAGGGTTTCTGAAGTAGAACTTTTAATATTTCGTGTATTTTATAGATGTTTGAAAGATTGACATTTTTATTTGCATTCGGAATTCATCTCTGGTGGCTGAACTTACTCAATATGATGTTGATCACATCATATATGAACCGATTAGATACTCCTAGACATATTGCATGCTAGTATAAAGTGACTAATTAATCTAATCTAATGATGAATCATAAGTTGAATTCCTAGAAAATATGCTAATTAAACCCTAATATTGACTTGCTCAGATTCATGGCTTTTCTCAGCTGAATTCCAAGGAATAGTAATGGACCAGCTAATGAAATGCAGCTGCAATTAGAATTGAACTGAGATGTTACAGAAGGTGTAGATGGTATGGATGTTGATTGTCATGGGTTATTCAGTTGCAGGTGCAGTGATTGCAGGAAAATGGAGGTGACATGAGGCAGTTAGAATGGGGTTGTTGGTTGGCTTGAGCTTGTGGAGTTGCAGGTGCAATGAGGTGCTGTAATACAATGAAGAATTGCATGTAAACTTAGATGTATGTTTAGGAAATGGTTTGAGCTGAAGTAATATTGTAATTGATGAATGAACTGGTGATACTGGAATTAGAAGCCGGAATTGGAGCTAGTGCAGTTGAGTGTTGGATTGAATGCACAGTTGGTAGTACTGAGTTGCAGTAGAGGAATGGTTTGTTGCTGTGGTTGATTGCACTGCGGAGTAGAAGTGGTATTGGTAGAATTGCAGGAATGAGAAGTGTGTTATTGTTACAGAGAGGCTGGCTTGAGTCTGCGTGGAGACACGGGCAAAGAAATGTAGTGTGGGTTCAATGTCACAGTATAGTGCCATGATGGTGCTAAATGGCTTAGGCCTGTGTAAGAAAAGCAATGGCCTGCAACATCTTAAGCTTTGGCCACTCAAAGTAGATCGATTAATCGAAGCGATTCACACATTTTAAGTTAGACCTTGAATTACTGAGTTAAAACCACTAGCTCGTTGTGAGTTTGACCGAATTGACTCAATTAACTTTCTGAGGTGACTCGTTTGACCGACGACCAATTTGACTTTACCAGTCAGCTGAGATGGTTTCCGGTGATTTTTCCGGTCAAGTTCCACTTACTTTTTTGGGACCACCGACGACTACTTTTTGGCAAGGTTTTTACTAGGCTATTTTCTACAAGGGTTTGATGGGCTTGGTGGACTTCTACCTTATGGACTTTTGAGAATGACCTAGTTTTGGAAACAAAAAGAAACATAAAAAGGGAAGTCCTCTACATATGACGTATTATGTTCTACTTGGAGATTGGGAGAGAGGCGTAAACACTACTAGGGTTTGCTTTATTTTTTATTTATTATTATGATGATGAACTTCATAGATATGAGTAGATAAACACATATTATTGGTTAAGGGTTAAGGGTTAAAGTTGATTTCTCAACATGATATTTGAATCAATGATTTAGTTTTGTCTCAATTTTGTTGTTTATGATTCATTGCTTATAATGTTATATGATTTGAATGCTAGTTTGGTTGAGTCCGGAATCAATTAGATTTGTCTTCATATCAAGAGCTATATTAGGGTTTTCAATACGTAAAAGTTTTTAATCCCTGATTCTAAGTAGCATAGTGTGGTTATTACTTGTAGTGATACATCTTTATAATCACATATGAATCATAACCTTGGTTAAATTGAATTAGTGCTTTTACACGTTCGATTGCTTTGATTAGTCTTATTCCATAGAACTTAGTGCTTTTAGGGATTTAAACTTAATTGTGCTTTTACACTTTAGGTTGCTTTCTAGGAAGAATTCACATATACATCTTTTAATGTGGTTGTGATGAAATCAGGGAATTAGCGGGATATACTTGCGATCAAGATATCCTAGGACTTTTAATAAATGAGAGATTAAATTATCAATTCTATTCATTGATGAAAATATATGTTTGTGAATGATACAATCCCTTACCAATATCTTCCTCTTATTGATTATCTTTTACTATTTACTTTGCTTTCTATTATTTTTATTGCTTTCATAAAATCTGAAAATTTTCCCCCTTAGTTACTAAGAAACTGGAATTATATAACAACATATGCCTCTCGTGGAACGAACTCTTTCTTACCACGTACTTCATTTATATTTAGTTTAGTGAGAAAGTGAAGAAAAAAAATTGACGCATATGACAGCGATCATTAATGATATGCCTGATGAGCTCCTTTATGAAGATTTTACAGAGAATTCTGCGCTTGCTAAAAAAACACATGTGGATACTAATCTAACTCATATAAGGAAATTCTTGAATTGTTGAATAAAAGTGGAGAAATTCATCGTGAAAACCTTAAATCCGAGAAGAAAATATAGGAAAAGGTTGAAACATCTCTTTGTGTGAAAAATCAAGAGCTTGACAAAATCAATGAGAATTTCACAAAAACCTTGTCTCTTAAGGAAGACGAGATTTATATTCTCAAGTGTGACTTACAAAGGCTCTTTGGAAGTTCTCGATAAGATCTCGATATCTTTGCTCGAGCAGAAATCCTTTGGTAACACTAGTGGAATTTGGTTTAAGAGTAATAACTCCTTCACCAAGAACAATACGTTCATTCTTGCAGGAGGATCCAAGGAGAGTGAAAATGTTGTTAGTGATAAAAAGGAGACAATACCTTCGGGAAATTCTTTCACCTCAAACTGCACTTTTTGTGGCAATTGCGGTCATTCTAAAGGGAAGTGTCAAAGATCGAAGAAAAATGACATTATTTTTGACAAGCTTCAAAATTATATGGGGAAGGATGAATCTTGCTTTGAAAAACTTTACAAATTCTTCAGAATCTCTACTAGAGAAAGCAAGAAGAAAACCCAGAAATGGTAAGAAAAACATCAAAAAAATCTTATTGTGTCTACTTGTGACATGAGTGGTGAGTATCCCACTCACCCCATCACTACTTAATTCTAGTGATGTGTGGAAACTCACAATATTAACTTCTTTGGTACTTTAACTTCTTAAAAATAGTGTGTAAAAACTTTATGTATACGTAGCGCGTTGGATGCTAACAATTTTCGAGTATTTTAAAATTTGGAAGTGTAGGTTTTGTGGGTATACCTCTTGTGAACCCTCACGAGACTATACCTCATCTGCTAGAGACACCTTTAAACCTAGGGGTTTAAAGGCTTGTTACACTTGCTAAGTGTAAACGTATCCTTAATAAAAGGGAATTATAAACTTTAGAAGTAGTTTAGTAATTTAGTAATTTAGTTAGATCGAGGACTAGCAAAGTCTAAGTATGGGGAATAGGCGTCGTAAACACCTTTATTATATTTATAGTTTATGTTTTATTTGCCATGTTTCCTTTTAAATTATATATTATTACGTTGGTTTTGAGTTCTTAGGTGTTTTTAACTCATATGGCGAAAAAGAAGAGAAATATTAGCTCAATTTATCACTCGGATACTATGGGCATTAATGGACTTGAAGTTAGCAGGACACAAGTATCAATTGTGCTAAATATTGGGATTGTTGGAGCACCACCTTCTAATTTTGAGTATGGCCTGGGACAGACGAGTAGTGGGTGTCTTTCTCAATCTAATAACTATACCCTAATCGAATCAACAACCTAAATACTCAATACCATACCTCACTCCACAATATAACTAACACCGGTGGAGCTTACCCTCCATCCCATTTGTTGGTTAGGGTAACCACGCATTCTCATTGGTTAAGAGGAAAACCATTCATGTCTGTTAAATGAAATTTGGTGCTATATTGTGCGTTGATGTGGAAATATGCGATGTAGATTGGTAAATGGTTGATATAAGCCCGAAGGACGTCCCTCATTGTTTGTTATGCTAGCCTTGGGATGGTCGAGATATAATTTTAGATGGCTAAAATTTATTTTTAATTATTACACCGGGTTTACATTTTTTTTTTTAAATCATTGTCGTTAATTCTTTGGTTTGTATTAGATCCGTTGATTTAGTTATGTCCAAAAATATCAAAATTTCTATATTAATCCAACATAATCTTAATGACGTTATAATTATATAGGTAAAAAATACGGTCCGCGAGTTATAACCCCAAAGGGGTCACTATCCATCCACAAAAAACCCATCAAAACAAAAGTAACACAAAAACCCCAACAAAACAAAAGTAATTCGCGATTGATGAAACCCCAAAGAATTTGATGAAACCCCAAATTTTGAAACCAAATTTTGGTTTCATCATAAAATTTGATGAAACCAATTTTGAAATTTGGGGTTTTTGTATCATTTTTTTTAAGATTTGGGATTTTTTTATCAATTTTGTTTAAGATGGAGTTTTAATGAATCCCAACATTTAAGTGGGGTTTTTGTACCACAAGTTTGGTCACCTTGGGTTTTTATGACTAGTTTTGTAAAAAATATCCAAATTAATGTTTATAGTATGTTAAAAATCTAAAAAAGTTAATAATCGTACATTATCGAATTAATTTATCCTACGCAATCTTAATGACAATATATTTTTGAGTAATTATAAGTTAATGACAATCTATTTTTGAGTAATTATAAGTATACATGGGTAAAGAATATATACTTAATGACAATATATCATAAGTAATTACTAGTCCTTGACGTTGGTTAATTTCTAAAATCGTACCAATTCAATCATATTTTTTGTTAAGTAATCGATTTGTAAGACCATATACTTACCTTGCAAAGTCTCTCATACAATCAACGACAACACATACCTATACCATATTATCCAACTTCATTGTGTCAACGCAGCTAAACTGCACCATTGTTAAACCATGATGGCATATCTCAAGAAACAACAAGTATAACCATTGATCCCAAAAATTAGAAATGAGCGCCTTTTCTTTCGCTTCTAATATTTTAGGAGCAATAACGTCCAAATAAGATATATACATGTTTTAATCTGTAATGTTATGTCTAATTTGAAGGGACCAAATACAATGAATCGAACTTCATTATGGCAGCGCAGCTAAACCTCCGTCCTTCTGCCACGTAGATTTGCTCAAATTTCATCTTCTCGGTAAACAAATAAGGTTTTTATTCTCTCCAACCAATTCTTGCAAATATTACAAATATATTTTGTTGTGTTTTCGAAATCATATTGTCGTTGCTATTCTATTCCTGATCTTCAATCCCCGCGAAGATATTTCCAACCCATACTTCTGTATATGAACCCTTACGTTTATCATCGATAGTATCAAGTCTAAATCTATTTGAAGAGTGTTGATGGTGGATATTAGTTTAGGGATAAAATTGTAAAACCAAATTTATGCTACCGACATCCTGCAAAGGATAAAGCGGTGATAAGTGATGAATACTTCTTCACTTTACTAATTCACCTAGAATGGAGCATGTGGCAACAATCCCAGTATTCTGTGAATTAAATACACGAAATTCATCCAGGTTGGAGCATGTAGCAACAATCCCATATACCCTGTGAATTTACAACATTATTAATTAATGCATGACCAGCCTTGTATTTCCTGTACTCATTATCGGTGCGGCATGACGACTGAGTGTTGTTCCCAGCAGAGCAACACGAACCTCCAAGCATTAATAATGAAGAATGTACGAAATACCCGTACAAGCTGCAACTCTCGGTGTTTTATACTAGCCCGATTGAGCATACATCTCTGTGTTATACTAGCCCGATTGAGCATATTTGAACTGGATTGTCCATATCGGTCTCGTAAACAGTCCACAACCATCCAACTTCACCAAGATGATTGGATGACTTGGATTGGATCCATAACCCCAAGCGTGTATTGGAATATTCACCACCGACCCAACGCGGCCCCGCATGGTCGGCCTCCCCAAAAGGGTGGCATAGCTTGCCAAACCGTCCAAGACAAAGCAAAGATGGACGAAAAACCTAAATTAGGGTTTGCCGCACATCACATGTGTCGCAAAAGCAGTCTCAACCATCCATCTTCGCAGCATAGATGGAGGGTGTAGATGTAGATTCAAATGGCCTAGAGCATGTCAACACGCTCTCTGTAAGCCCGCCTACACACATGACCGATCGGTCGGGACCAACCATGGCTGGTCGTTCCAGATCGTGCGCCCAAAGTGGGCATGTTGCGCAAGGCCGCAAAACCCTAATTAGGGTTTGCATTGATCGCAAACGTCCGTTTCTCCTAATCGAATGGAGGGTTTAGGAGTCGACTAAGCAGTCCAAAGTGAGAATCAACATGATCACCGTGGACCCATCTATCTCCACACCCAATCGTCCAAGGCATAACGTGCTTGGTCGTTCCAATTCGCACGCCCAAACTAGCGTGGTCACACTTCCCAATCGCAACCGAGTCTCGACCACTCAACTTCGCGGACGGACCGAGTGGCTTACATCACGTTCCTATGGGAAAGTAAGGTATAGGCATGTACACCAGCCTACCACCTACACGCCAAACCAATAGGCCGGGACCGACCAAGCTTGGTCGTCCTGAAACGCGCGCCTGAAGAAGGCATGACGCGCGGCATTTGCGGCACCAAACTTCTGTCGTAAATAAATCCTGACCGCTCCTCTTTGCCGGACAAATTAAGCGGTTCAGATTGGGTTCATGGGACAAAGTGAGGTATGGGCATGTATCTAAGATAAATACACGCATGCGCGATCAGCCATGCCAAAATCGTGTCCCAAGCTTGGATTCGACCAAGCTGAAAAGTGGTGCTTGCGCACCTCTTCTAAAACCCTAATTCCACTAACGGCCGCAGATGAGTGTAATGGTGATATAACCCTGGTCAGGATTTAATTGGTCAGTGAGGCGTCATTGTGATCACCACCCGTCACTCTACCACACCATATGGTCGGCCAAGGGAGGACTTGCTTGCGCAACCTCCCAACCATCACAAGATGTAGGCTGGACATGAGGCTATTTTGAGACGCTCAAACAAACGATGCTTCATACATGCCGAATATACTCGATGCGCATCGCATAGAATACACACGATACTTCACAAGGATCGACTTCTAAATAACTTAGTTATTTAATCTAGCATTACATGCTACTTTCTCGTGGGTCCCACGATCCACACACTCGAGACATCAATCATGTCACAAACCGGGGATACATACTTGGGGTATTGGTCTCGGCGGTTTTATAGCGTGGCGCTGCGCACAACGCGCCATAACAATAATGTGTCAGGAAGTCATGGACGGTTAGTGATGATTGGAGAAGTGGGCAAGACTGGTCGTGTGACACTAACACACGACTCCACTAATCCATCACTCCACTTTCTCCACTTCCCACGAGATACGAGGGTTAGGCTTAAAGACTTGTATAAATAGGTTCTCCTCCCTATTTTCCTAACGGAACAAAAGCAAGACAAGACAAC
>JAJJWW010011416.1:0-19928 GCA_023531295.1 Papaver armeniacum
CCGTTGCAGGTGGAGGTGGTTTTTGAATAACAAGGTTTTAGAAATAAAACTGTCCGTGTTAGTGCTCATTGGTGAATGGATAGATGAAGTTGCAATTGTCGGTTTGACATAGAAGGACTGCGTCGCTTAACTATTATTTCTGTTGTGAATCTGTGCTGCAATATTGGTTGGTAGAACTTTATATTTCCGTACAACTTATTATCTTAATATGCTTTATCATTTTCCGTGTTCTATCGGTTTTCAGTAAAACCTGCATTGTTTTTAAATCATTTTAGTGATTACTTGAAAGTTAGTTGTTATTTCTGCTGGGCACCCCTAATAGGGATGATGTGCTCACCCATTCCCATTTTCAGTTTTAGAGACAGATCGAGATGTCCACGCGATGTTGAAAGCTTCGAGGAGTTGGTTTCGTTAGTTGGTTAGCTTCCGCTATGTTTACTTTGTGTTTATATTCTATTTGTAAACCAACTCACTATAAAAATATGTATCATTTGAGAGGAGTTCTTATATTTATTTCAGAGAGGGTTTAGATTTGGGTTAATCTTGTTTAGAACTTCTTTTCTTAATGTTTAATTAGATGTTTTAGATCGTTAGTGCATCTTTATGTAGTTAATCTCTTGATTAGTCATTTGCTAGCTTAGGGCGCTACAAAAAAAGATGTCGACTTACTTTGAACATGGTGTTAACTCTTATCTTTTTTTGCTCAAAGATATTCTTTAATAACTCAATGAGATCCCGGACCGAAATAAATTGAGAATCTTTTAATTAAGGTTATTAATTTTATATGCTTTTAATTACAGAAGCAATTAAAATGAATATCTACGGAAAATAAAAATTGGTAATGTGTATTTACTAATTGGAGATTTTCTAGTGAGATTTCGGTTAATATTGGACAGAGCATTTCCAGGAATTATGAAAACCGATTTGGGCATTTTTTGCATATCTTAAGAATATTTCGGTTTTGGAAATTCCTTGGCATCCAAACTTCCTTGGTTTATAAATACCCAAGTTTGAATTCGAGCAAACTATCCTAAGAGCCAGCAAAACTACCTTGTTGTTTTGTTACTGGTGGAGCCGTCTATTCGGAGAGGAAAGTACCCTAATTAGGCGAAATCTCTTACGGACAAGCTCGTTTAAAGAATTCTATGGGATCAAGAAGCTCTGATCTGGGGTTGGTGGGAAACTAGATAATTGCGGTATTATTAGTTTCGATTTGATTTGATCGACTAACGGTTGTTGAACTTTGATTGCACCTAGTTTGTTTATTCTTGAGAATCTTCTCTTCGATATAAGATTCACTCAAACTAGATCGAAGTGTCGGCGTGATCTTTAGAACTGTTTGTAGATCTAAAGACGTCTTGTGATAATCCATTGTTAACAGACTCCGTTCTATGCGTGATTGATCACAAGAAATTCAAAATATTTGAAGACAAATAAGATTTCTTATTGGTTTCATAATCTTTGGTGTGCACAAAACTTGATCGGCTGAGATCCAACTATAATCAGCTTATCCTTGATAGATTTGATTGATTAGTTGCGTAGATCGGCATCACTATATAGTATCTTGGTAGAGTTTATATTTGATTGCAATATCTAAACTCTGCTACTTTTGTAGTTGTTGGATAGATAGATCTAAACCCGACAAAAGAGTTTATTGGATTAAACAGAAGAGCCTTTGTCTAACTCATATCATCGAGATTGAATAGAGTTGTTACCGAAACTGATTTGTTGTTCCTTTCTTGTTTGGAATTAGATCCAAAGGAATTGTTCGGTCGTGCACTTATCGAATGTTGGAAGCTTGAGGGATGCGAAGAAACTAGGTGAACTATAGTTTTAGTTGCTTGGTCTCAACTATCGAAGTTGGTTTGATTTTGTATAGCGGCTTAATTATGAGAGTATTCAATTTCGGACTAGGTCAGGGGTATTCTCGCATTTGCGGTTTCGTTAACAAAATCTTCTTTGTGTCATTTACTTTTATTTTTTAATTATAATTGTTGTTATTATAATTTAAAGTAAATTACACAAACATTAACTCCGTATTACTTGATAGTGATCCTATAGAGTTTGGTTAAGTCCGAACCTACTATTAAGTAATCACACTTTGATTGTTGTATTGTCTCGATCTCGTATCCATAGACGATCACACAAAGTGTGAATACCGATTTGTTGTATTGTCTCGACTCAGTCCATAGACAATCACTTTCGGTAAGAGGACTTATAGGTGGAAAAGTTTAAGATTGTGGTATATTGGGGTACCCACGTCTTTTCATATGGCTTTGAACAAAACCATGTCTAGCTAAACTACTTTTAGGGTGAAGGATGAACTTGTAGGTTTAAATTACTTATGTTCTTAAACAAGGGTTTTCACCAACTTTGAGCTTAATGTCATGTGTTTGAGTTTCTCTTCAATGGTTTATTTTCTATTCAATTTCTCATATTCTATGTCATGTATAGTCTATTGTTAGGTTGATAGAAATCCTCATTGAATCTTGTTACCAATTGATTTATGAATATTCTTAGACTAGTATACCTTGTATGATTAGTTCTTAGGATTTCTACTTAAGATTGAGAACAAACATAACTTGTGATACGACTTGTCGATAAATCAAACGTCATATCTTCCATGTATCAATAGCTAGGTTTGCAATTGTGCATGAGTAAAATTAGAAACCTTTGCGAGAGACATAAGTGATATTTACCCCCGCAAGGGATTCGTAGCCTAATACAACCACATACGTAGTTGCGGGAAATCCTACACTACACCCCTCACAAGAATCCATACAATCAATCCATTGAAGATGAACAATTATAATTTTTGTTGATTAATTTCTTGAATGTTTACAAGGTAAAATGGAAAGAGCTAGAAAAATACAATCTCTATAAACTTTCTCTCTCTTAATGATTTGCTCAACACTCGAAAAAGATCTCTCTCTCAATAGTCTTGTTCGGCTCTTTATATAGGGTGTTACATAATGGATGATTTATGTTGTCTTATATTTTCGGGAATGATTTGCGAAGTGTCGCAAGTGTACAAATGTATAATCTCTCCACACTCCTAGATCTCGCTAGGTCTTCACACCTTTCTATGTTCAGTTTGTCGTCATCCATTGCTTCACTTATTTTACTCGTCTGCGACGCCTTCGCTACGTAACGTTTATGGATTTCGTAGAGGTATTGGTGTTGCGAATTCTGATCCTACATCTTTCCTCTTCTCATGTCTTCTCTGCAAAGGAGAGAATGTCATGAGAATTATTATTTTCAGACTGCCGCAACCGTTCATTTCTTTCCATCAATCTATCGCCAGGATTCCGTGAATTAGGCGTAACTGCCTACACGTGCCAAAATCTTCCATTTTTACCGGTACATTTAATGTTAACCGGTCACTTTTTTCTTGTCTATTTGAGGAGAGATTCTTCATGAGGATGTTTCCTTTCTTTTATTTCATCTTCTTCATCTTCGTAACTTTTCTTCTTTATTTTCTTTCGCAATTCTTCATCGTCTTCTGCTATTTCTCTCTCTGCTCTTGTTCTCATCATCATGCACTCTTGTTTCTATGGAGCCATCAAGGTTTGTTAATTTTGCCAAAATTGATCTTTTTGTGGTTGATCTCTTCCATCGAAATTGTTTTATCCTAATGTTATTCTTTTTTTAATGATTCTCGTGTTGTTTTTGTTTCAGTAAGAATAAATCTAACACCAAATTCATAGTTCTAAACCCTAATATTCCCGTGGGCTCGCAACCGAAAAATCGATGTTACTTAAAGGAAACCTGCGAATAGCAAGGTATTAAGAAACACTTATTCTTCTAATAACAATATTGTTGCCTCTGTTTCTTATTTAGCTTGTGATTCGCAGGATGACAAAAATATTGATAGATCCCCCAAGAAACCTCGCCGTTCTAAAAATGTTGAATCTTGATCGTGTGTCAATCCGTCAAAAATAATTTCACTTTCTTACGCACTAAATTTAAATGAAGCACAAGGTAAGGAAGAGTTCGTATCCTGAAGAGGCAATTGTTGTTAAGTAATTTTCATTTCTAAAGTAACCCAAGGTATGTTTGTTGTTTAAGAAATAAAAGTAGTTGAAAGCAAAGTAAATAATTTGAGAAATCAATAAGGAGAAGATATTGGTCAAGGGATAGTATCATTCACAAACATGTATTTTCATTAATGATTACAATTGGTATTTAATCTCGTATTTATTAAAAGTCCTAGGATATCTTGATCGCAAGTATAACCCGTTAATTCCTGTTTTCATCACAACCACATTAAAAGATGCATATGTGAATTCTTCGGTAAAGCAACCTAAAGTGTAAAAGCACAATTAAGTTTAACTCCTAAAAGCATTAAGATTTATGGAATAAGACTCATCAATGCAAACGAATGTGTAAAAGCACTAGACGTTTTAACAAAAGTTATGATTCACTTGTGACTAGTAGGATATATCACTACAAGCACTAACCACAATTATGCTACTTAGAATCGGGGATAAACAACTTTTTATTATTGAAAACCTAATATAGCTCTAGAGATGAACACAAATCGGATTGATTAGGACTCAACCTAACAAGTTTTCAAATCTTATAACACTATTAATTGTGAATCACAAACAATAATTCTTTTTTGAGACAAAACTAATTCATTGAATCAAAAGCATGTTGAGAAATCAACTTTTATCCCATAACCAATAAGATGTTTAGCTACTCATAGCTATGGAGTTCATCATCATCAATATTCAATAATAAACAAGGAAGAAGAAGAACAAAACCAAACCCTAGAAGCGTAAACAAAAACGGCTCTCCCAAAATTCCCAAGAAAAAGATATATCACAAGTTGTAGAAGACCTTCCCTTTTATAGCTTTCTCCAACTTCTAAAATTAGGTCTAGTCTTCAAAGTCCATTAGGTGAGAGTCCACCAAGCCCATAAGGATGAGAAACCGTGTAGAAAAATACGCCCCAAAAACGGTCGTAGGAAATCTGGGATTGTGGCCGGAAATCGGCCAGGAAAGTTCTTTGGAAAGCTGACTCCAGGTGGCAGCAAAGTCCGCCCGGCCACCGGTCAACGGGTCGGATCGGGTCAACGGGTTGGATCAGTCTAAATCATTGAGTCAAATCAGATGACTCAACTCGAGTCGCCCGAAGTCAAGATCTTACTCGGTGAACAGGCCGAGTGGTCAAGGCTACTATCATCTTGCTGTGCCATAATCCTGTCATCCGACCATAATGGCTAAGCAATAAAACTCTGGCCTGCAATCCTGCAACTTCAAATTCACTGTAACAATTCGACTCACACTGGCCAATTCACATTGCGACTTGGCTCCATTGCTCATCTGCTACACTTCAGCTCACAAAACCACCTGCTATATCATTGCCACAACCATGACCCGACTCCGCAAGCGACTTTGCGGCTTAAGCTTCGGTCCTCGGTCTTTGTAGCTTCTCCGTAGCGCCCATTCCATCCTGTGCACGAGAACCCATCGGTCCACAATCTCGGCAATCATAAAATCCACACAAATACCATTCTCCTTCTCTCCACATCCATTCTCACCGAACCCGACTTGACCGCAAAACCCGTAACTCAAAGATTATTCACATGCACTCGCTCTCATACATTCCCGCATAGCCAATAGCTCAAGTACCGGCTCCCACTTTGCAATTTCATGGCGTGAACCTCCAGCAATCACCACTTCCTGCAAGTCACAAGACCATCACAATCACCAGATCAAGGCTATTTCAGTTGAGCCATCTCTATTGCAACTCAACCAACCTCACTCAACAGCTGCAACTTGAAACCCAGTCACTCAACCTAGCCCATTTCAGTACCTGTAGTTCACAGAACAACCTATGCATACATCTATTTAACTTGTACTTGAACTTGTCATCCCCTGCTTTATAGCCTCCTCTCGCAAACTCGGGCATCACATGAACCTTCTCTCGCAACTCACCTATAACCTAGCATGCATTACCTTGTTGGCTTGAAACTCACCAACTGCAATTTCGATTCAATGCTTGCACCACCTGCTGTTAGCCTCATGACCAGCCTCAACTTCCTTGCCCTTTAACTGCAATCCTAAGCTGCATCAGTCTTGGCTCTTAAGCAACAGCACCAAGGGGCAAAAGCACCAACTCCTTCAACTCCATCTCTTGCCTCATTTTGCAGCTCCATTTCCCCTGGACTAATCTCAAAGCTCAAAACCACCAATTCCTTTATACAATCCAGGACACTGCAACTTATCATCACTAGAACCCATCACTGCCAACTTCAACCTCGTTGAGCTTCATCTTCATTCTCACACAGGCCAACTCTAAGTCCTTGCCATTCCATGCTAGCCACTGCACCAGCCCACTGCAGCTCATACCCTAATGTAACCTGATCAACCACACTGATTTCCCAGTGAATGACTCCGACCCCAGCCTTGTCTCGACCAAAATCCCATGAATTTCAACTTCTCTCAGTTTAAGATTCAACAGTACAAGACCCTATTTCATCGATTCCACCACTATCACGGCATCAATCAATACCCATTCTTCTTCTATGCTTCCTCATCTCAATCTACGCACCTCTGATTTCACATTTTCTCGATTCATTTCTCTTCCAATTTCTTGAACAACAGCGGCAAAAGAACTGCTTTTCTTCTCGATTCAATCATCTCCTCTGTCTTAACTTCATGGCTCAGAATCATCAATCTCATACCAATCTATCACAGTCTTTGTCACCTGCGTTTGGACCATACTCACTCTGCTTGATTCCACGGCTGCTGTGCAGCTTGTCTCTAAATTTTAGATGATGGAAATGAATGAGCAAACCTCAATTTAGGGTTGACTCAATGATTGGGGTGGATAAATATACCCACCGATAAGAACCACCCCAGTTTGGGTGCCTTTAATAAATGATCAGTTCTGATAAGGGCCAGCCAACTTCTAACCCCTTATCCTTAACTGGTTTGTCTTAAGCATTCCTCCAAAAAAGAGTTACCCCTTAACATTGACGGGTTCAGGATAGTGTTCTCCCGAAATGACAATTTCGCCCTTTGACTCAATTTGGGTGATTTCGCTTCTTTTCCTCCGTGCGACTCCATTGCACCTATAGAACTCAAAAGCACGCGTAAAGTACATAATTCACAAGAAAAATAGCAAAGACCACACGAAAATGATAAGGCAAGGTCAATGGGCCCTTGCTTGAAAATGCAAAAGGCGACTGCGACCTTGTCGCAACAAGAAGAGATAAAATAAAGACTACCAGAAACGATAAGGCGAGACAAGTAGGATTCTTGATTTATGAAGATACCAGCGACCACGTCGCAACGATACATTTCAATAACAATAAGATTATTATCCAACCCAAATACATGATGACAACTAAAATCTTCCATCGAAGATAAATAACGAGAGGCAAGTATGGGAATGGAAAAGATGGAATATTGTTATTCATCTTCGATGAAAGAGTTATACATCAATAATGTTAGCCAATTATATTACAAAGAAGAACTACCAAAAAGGGGAGTGAAGACCGAATTTAGGGGGAGCAATCCAAGAAGTACACTATAATAAAGAGATACGAAATGTACGAGATATTAGAGGCGTGAAAGAAAACAAAAAGAATTATTTCTTTGGTGATTCTTCTCCTTCATCGATTCTTGGTCCTATTATTCTCATCGCCAGAATTTTCTTCTTCGCTAGCCTCACTATCAGAAACGTCTGAGACAGTGATTCTCAGGAACCTTTTCAGAAAGCCAGGGATATGAATGCAGAGGGATATTGTGGTCCTTACAAACATACTCCATGGCTCCATTGCGAAAACGAACGACATCATTATTAAAATTCGCCACTGTCGTTAGAAATTGTTTCTTCAACTTGAAATATTTATTCTCGCGAAGGGAGAGATTCTTCATGAAATGTTCTTTTCGTTTCAAGTTCTTCAATTCTCGTTGGAAAATTCTGGCGAGTTGTTCTTTTTGATTCAAGCTCTCTAATTCTAACTTGAAGTCTCTTCTCGGATTCTACAAATAAGTAACAACAAGTTAATAATTTACAAGCAATACTACGAAGTAAGAAGCATGAAGGTATAATAAGTAACCTTCTCTATCGGATATCATATCTTTAATCAAGGAAGTATGCTCGGCATGAAGACTAACATCAACACCTAGGTTATTCTGGCATTATCTAAAACTTTCGCAGCCCAGCGAATTCATCATCACTATTAATAACAAGAAGAGAACGAACTTGCTCTTCTCGCGCTTAAGTATGGTATTCTCGATGAAGGAGTTCATCTCGTTCAACTTGCACACCTAAAAGAGATTTGTGGAATTCTCGCTAACGCCTGTGCACCTCTCGTTAGTAATGCGATCGTTCTCATCTATGAGATCACTAATTTTCTTCCTTAAAGTCTTGATTTTCTTCTCGGAATCAAGGTACATTCGTTTAAAGCGATTAGTTAAATTTAAACTAGATCTGTGTTCGATCTCTAAGAGATGATATTTGGATTGAAGATCCTTTAATGAAAGGAGGTTAGTTTTATCTGAGAAACTACTTAGAGATTGATTGAGGTGAGTAAGAAGGACATCATCATTCATAGGCTCGGGAAATGAATGGAGAAGGATGGATTCTTCGGAGAGATTATATACGTCTGCGAGAATAATAGTCAGATAAAGAAAAATAAAGGATAGCATGAAAAGGATTTGAGAATTGAAATTTACTATACCATAAAGCTGCTGATTTGAATTCTGAAGAGTGATTACTCTATCCTTTTGGGAGTCCAGATCGGCTTCTAATTTTTGAATCTTATCGCGAGATGACGCGACTTCAACTTCCAGCTCTTGGGTCTTCTTGTTCAATTGTAAATTTCTCTTTTCAAGATTATTGCGTCTTCTCTCGAGATCTGAGGCAACTACAAAAGAAGTTTTTCCAACCTATGAAAGAAGATAGAAAAACCGTTAATACATATATTTGAAAATTTAAAATTAACAGGGAAATATGACTACATGCATACCAAAGACCCAAGTGCGTTCAAGAAGTCAGGAGACACAATTCTAGAGGCTCCATTGAAAGAATTATTGCCCTCTAGTAAAGCAAAGATTACACACATTTGCGAGAACCCCGCAAAGGGAAGCTAGGGGAGCATCTCCCATTCCTTGGAAAGAGTCCGAGAAGATGCTAGATAAGCGATCCATAGGAGAACCGGCCAATGGAATCTCTTTAGTGAGAGAGGGATTCGAATCATGGTTATCCTCGTCAGAAGATTCGGAGCTTGAACTAAGGCGAGAAGAAGACTGAGTCTTTCGCTTCTTAGTTAATGGAGCAGAGGATTTATCTTTGCGAATCCACGGTTTTACCCTTACTTCTAATCTTCGCTGGCTACACAGTTTCTTCAATTCCAACCTTCGCATACGGTTAAAGATAAGAAACAGAGGCAACAATATTGTTTCAAATAACAAAGGAAATGTTTCTTACTTCACCCGTAAGCGATCGAAGTATCGCCAGAGTACTCTCCAACGGATTATCCTTGTAGCTTCTTCTCAATTTGGCGATCTGAAAAATTCCAAAAACTCAACAAATATAAAAAGAAAGTTGCGAAGGCAAGGTTTGAAGTGGAAAACATACCTCTTTTGCCTTATCAGGCCATTTGAACTCCCAAGGATGATATCCTGCGATATTCGCAGGAAGAATATGCGAACCCGCGATGTAAGGGCCATTTAAAATCAAGGGTACAACCCACCACTTCTCATCCTTGGAGTGGCGAGGAGTAGTATTATTGCCCGGGTGCCAGTCAATATCTTCTTGCATGAGTAATTTATCCTCGGGGACATTATCCTTCTTTTAAAGCGAATACCCAATGAGATTTCGCATTCCTCGTCTTTATCACTTTGAATAATTTTCAAAAAAGTTCTCTACGAGTGTATTTCTCAAGACTATTTCCAAGTTTGCGAAATCGGGGTGTCTAACAAAGTATTAGGGTATAAAGATCCTTTGCCAGCACCACGGTTCGCGAACTCAAGCATTAGGCGAATGCAATCGCCACTTAATTGATAAAATGCCTGAGAGAATTTTTCATGGGCCAAGATTTCATAAAATAAAGGCATCTCAGACCGTATAAGGGAATGGGAAGTCTGCGAGAAGTTGACCTAGCGAGACTATAATTTTTTGATCATCACATTGATGATCGAGAAAACAACTTTGCAGAAAGAATAGATGAAGATTCTTGATCGGGAATGGTTGATAGAGTAAAACCTTTCTCGAGCAACTTCATTGAACTTCGTAAAAGAAGATTTGTATGCACGACTAATGAAAGCCATTATCGGTATGGGAATGGATGGGAGGTTGGAGATTAGGATCGGCGTTAGAAAGGATGAAGAAAAAGTTACGGTAGACGGGAGCGCAAATTGCGGAAGGAGAGAGTCAAGAAAAGTTGCGAGAGAGAAATTAAAGGAAGAAAAGAGGAGGAAAAGAAAGCTATATATAGAAAAATCAAAAAAAAAAAGAAAAAAAAAAGAAAAAGGATTCTTGAGAAAAACGAGGGCATTTAATGCGAGAAGAGACATGAACGGTCGAGAATAAACAGTTGGAAGAGACGTGTCAAGAAAAGACTTTAATGGGCAAAATCTGTGTAATAGTACGGAGCTGAAACAGATAAAGATAAGTAGTTGCGGCAAATCAAAATATTGATTCTCATGACATTCTCTCCCTCGCAGAGGAGATGTAAGGAGAGACAGGAGACGGAACTTCATATATATACTACAAAGAAGCTTCGGAACTTCGCTAAAAGAATAGAGGCAAGTACGTACTTTTCAAGAAAAGTATTCTTTCGCTCGTTCCTTCACCAATTGAAACCGGGGATTATTACAACAATGAATTTTTCCTTCAAATCGCTCTTCAAGCAATATTCAAGGAAAAAGAGGCAAGATGTAGGATCATGATATCGCAACGGACAAGGTTCGCGGGATTAATAAACGACGGTGTCGCGAGGGAGTCGCAGGGAGCTAAAATAAACGACGCGATGAATAACGACAAACAAAACAATTGGAAGACATGAAACTGGCGAGGGTTAAGTGTCGCGAGAATGAATATTCGTGCACTTGCGACACTTCGCGAGACATTCCGAAAATAAAGGATAGCTTAGCTGTCATCCACTATGTATTACCCTATATAAAGGGCTAAATGAGTCTGTTGAAGGGAGAGATCTTTTTGAATGGTGAAGCAAGTCATTAGGAGAGAGAAAGTTTAAGAGCGCCTTAATTTCTAAGTGTAATTCTATTGTCTTTGTGTAAACATTTCATGGAATCAATTAATAAATATTCTTGATCACACATCTTTCAATGGATTAGTCAAGCAAAACTGAGTAAGGGGTGTAGTGTGGGATTTCCTGCAACTACAATTTCTCTTCCAATTTCTTGAACAACAGCGGCAAAAGAACTGCTTTTCTTCTCGATTCAATCATCTCCTCTGTCTTAACTTCATGGCTCAGAATCATCAATCTCATACCAATCTATCACAGTCTTTGTCACTGCGTTTGGACCATACTCACTCTGCTTGATTCCACGGGCTGCACGTGCGCCTTTGTCTCGAATTTTAGATGATGGAAATGAATGAGCAAACCTCAATTTAGGGTTGACTCAATGATTGGGGTGGATAAATATACCCACCGATAAGAACCACCCCAGTTTGGGTGCCTTTAATAAATGATCAGTTCTGATAAGGGCCAGCCAACTTCTAACCCCTTATCCTTAACTGGTTTGTCTTAAGCATTCCTCCAAAAGAGTTACCCCTTAACATTGGTGGGTTCCGGATAGTGTTCTCCCCTGAAATGACAATTTCGCCCTTTGACTCAATTTGGGTGATTTCCGCTTCTTTTCCTCCGTGCGACTCCATTGCACCTATAGAACTCAAAAGCACGCGTAAAGTACATAATTCACAAGAAAAATAGCAAAGAAAGCATAAACTCTATATAGTAAATACGGTGTATTCTACACCTATCAAATCTTCTGTTTCCTTTCTTGTATTCAAGCTCAAAAATCCCCCCGCGATATCTTCGCAAGATAAACCGATACCTTCGTGATATCTTCACAGGATAAACCAACATCTCCTGCGATATCTTCGCAAGATAATTCTACTTTGGTTATCTCTCGAAAATGTCACGCGATTTTCCTCCTATACCGATTTTCTATAAATGAAGTCCCTCAAGATGAATCCTTCTCTTCGTCATCACTACCTCTTCTTCGAGTTTATTCCCCTTACTAAAGAAAACGGAGGAGGGAATGGATGTAGCTTTCAAAGTTTTATCAGATATTATGAATGACGCCAAGAAGACCTCCATTGATCCCATCAAGTCTAGTGTTTGCGAATCTTTGAGTAAATACTTTAGTTCTAATGAGGATGTCGCAAATGTCTTTAGAACAAGAGAATCAAGTCTTTGAAGAATAATCTTCAAGATATGGAGTGCAAGTGTGACACTCTCCATCTTGAGAATCAAAAACTTCAAAACATTTCATTGGATCGCGATAATCTTCGCAAGAAGAACGAAGAATTAAAAGGTATTACGCTCTCTATTTTTATTTTATTTTAAAAGATCTTGTCCGCCTTTTAAGCTTTAAACCAGAAGCGAAAAATGGAGATTTATCAGTTGGAATCTGTCGTTGAAGAAACTCGAATGGATAGAGATGCTTGGATGGAGCAATATAACCAACTAGATAATCTTCATTCGTACTCTGTTGATCAAATAGATAACCTTTCCAAAGAGAATTCTCACTTAGTTCAGAAGCAAGACTCGTTAAGTAATGAATTATCTCATCTCTCTTATTCTTTGGCTAAATCTAATTTGGAGTTGGAAACCTTATCGGATGAGAATGGAACTCTATCTCAAGAGAAGCGAGTTTTGTTAAATAAGGTGGCGATTTCTTCGCAACAGCTTGATGTCTGTCAAAAATATGTAATGAACAAGAACAATCTCTCTGTTCGCTGAGAAGTAAACTCAAAGAAGTTACTGCTGAGAGGGATAAGCTTATTCAGGGTAGAATAATTCTAGGTGTAAAAACGAGCCAACTCAAGGATCAATATTCCAAGTTAAAAGAATCCTACTCATCCCTTGCTAAGGAGAATACCTTACTTGTTTCTAACGAAAATAATTTTCATTCTCGATTAAAAGGTCTGGTTGGAGATAATTTTGATAGTGCCATAGATTATTTGGAGAGTAGTTGCTTGGATTTGACCCAACATCTTATCGCAAAAGGAAGGTAGTCATAAAATTTGGTTTGCCTCACCTGTTTTTCTTTGTCTATTTTTCTTATGATATCCTTTTATTGCGAATTCTTTATTTGTATAACTCTGTTGTTCTTCATTTTTGCAGAATCTGAGAAAGATCTTCATTCCTCCTTTCGACTTTGGAGGCTAGTTATGCCAAGATTCGCAAAGAAAATGCGATTCTTGCCACTACTCTCGCTCGTTCTCGCGATCGGGCCGAAAGGAGATTTGATTACCTCAGTTACTCCAAAGATATCCAGAGTAGAAATGATCAAAAGGCACTTCTTCGCCAATTTCATCTCAAAGCTGAAGTTCTTTTGAATGATGTCTTATTGTCCAAATCTCTTGACCCTGTATCTGTCGAACCTCTTGAAGTTGAGGATGATGAAATCCCTAATTCTCCTGATAGTGATTATGAATATGAAAGCGGCGAAGATCTCGCTAATGAAAAGGTGATCCCAACAAACAATGAAGCTGTCAATAATAATCCATGTGAAGGGGGTTCTGGCGTGAATGCAACAATTGGCAAAAGTGCGGAAGCTGGTGAAGCTGATAAAATTGTTGAAGATGAAAGAATTAATATTGAGAAATGAATTTCTTTTGTAATTTCACTTCGTTTAGCTTCTTGATCTTCATAACTTCTTGCATATGATATTTTTTATTTCCTTCTGAAGTGCACCTTTTTTGGAAGAAATATTATGTTTTTTGTTGAATAACTCTCATATTGTCTCTTGTTTTCTTCTTTGCGATGAATGACCTTCATAAATAATAGTTAATTTTTATAAATCTTTTGTCATATGGTCTTATTTTGCCTTCCTAGTTAAAGGTCTTACTGTGCCATCTCTTGTTATTGCGATAAAATCGCAGGACGTCTTTACACTTTCATGCAAAGACCCATTGATCTTGCCTTATCACTTCTTAGTATTGTTGCCTCTGCAGGATAATTTTATTGCGACAATATGACAGGTCTAGATTTTCTTGCGAGAATAAGCCCCATGACATTGCCGTCTTGCGACAAAATCGCAGGACGTCTTTACACTTTCATGTACTGACCCATTGATCTCGTCTTATATTTGTCTTTTATATTATTGCCTCTTCAGGATCATCGCACAAATATGACAAGCCTAAATTTTCTTGCGAAAATAAAGCCTCATGACATTTGCGTCTTAAGACACTTATCAGCTCCCTAATGGAGGGTGCCGCCCTTATCATCTCCTGGTTGCCCCTTCAAGGAGGCGTACATCGGCCATACAAGACTAGCTCCTCCCATCCGGTCTAAACAACAACAGTTATTTTCGACCTCTTATCCCTTATACCTATATGGCTTATGGTTACGAGACGCACCCTAAGTGGAGTTTTCTTCGGGCCGAGTGCAACATATGCCAAGACTTGCCAAGAATGGCCGAGACACTTCAAATGCCCCAGGCACTCTTGGCTCAACCGTGTACCTCGGCGCCTTGGTCATACACTGACTCCTTAGAAGAGACCCTCGGTCGTCCAACCAGGGTATAACCTTATATATATAGTTGGAAATCCAAGGTATCTCTCCTGGATGGGCTTTATTGACCCCAATTCTCCATGACCCGGGTTCCAGGGGCGGTGTAACCTTTTCCTTGAGCCATGTTGGAGATACCCCCTTTTATGACGCACTTTAGGTCTTACATTTGCTTCTTACGTAATTTGGATTCGCGAACTAGGGTGTACGCCATAGCAGGTTCGTCCCATTCTGATATGTCATTATTTTTTGGTTATCTCTTTGTTGATGGTGGATTTTCGTTCAAGGTTGAGTTTGTAAAAAACCAGAAAAATCATGCGCTGACATCTTGTAAAAGATAAAGCCATTTATAAGTGTTGGATACTCCCTCACTTAATTCAGCCTTGTATTTCCTGTACTCATTATCAGTGTGGCATGACGTCGAGTGTTACTCTTGCAGTAACACGAACCTCAAGCACTATAATGAATCCATGTACGAAATACCCGATACAGGCTGATTCTCGGTGTGTTATACTAGCCCGAGCCCTCTCGGTGTGTTATACTAGCCCGATTGAGCCCCTCTCGGTGTGTTATACTAGCCCGATTGAGCATCCGGACTTGATTGTATCAGTCTCCGGATATGATTCGATCGCAGATCATCCAACTCCACAAGCATGATTGGATGACCACAGATCAATTCCATCACCCCAAGCGGTATGGAATACACACGGCCTTAGCTTGCCAAATATGATCGATCGCAGTCATCCAACTCCACAAGCATGATTGGATGACCACAGATCAATTCCATCACCCCAACGGGTATGGAATACACACGGCCTTAGCTTGCCAAATATGATATGATCGCAGTCATCCAACTCCACAAGCATGATTGGATGACCACGAGATCAATTCCATCACCCCTGCGGGTATGGAATACACACGGCCTTAGCTTGCCAAATATGATCGATCGCAAGTCATCCAACTCCACAAGCATGATTGGATGACTGCAGATCAATTCCATCACCCCCAAGCAGGTATGGAATACACACGGCCGACCCCGCATGGTCGACCATTGGCCTTTGCTTACCAAGAAACCGTCCATACCAAGCATTATGGACGGAAAACCTAAATTAGGGTTTGCGGCATATTACATGTGCCGCAAAATGTCTCAACCGTCCACCTTCGCGAGGCATAGATGGAGGTGTAGATGTAGACTCAAAGGGCCGGAGCATGTCGACACAATCACCATGTGACCGCCTACACACTTGACCAATCGGTCAAAACCAACCATGATTGGTTACAACAAATTCGTCACTTTGAAAGAGCATGGTCGCGCGGCTTTGAAAGCCAAAATTAGGGTTCAAGACATCGCGCGCGTCCATCTTCTCCCGCACGAATGGAGGGTCGAGATTAGATTGAGCAAGGGTCAGTCACACCAAAGATGACCACCGTGGGCCCATCTACCTCTCTTCTTGCGGTCGGCCAAGGCATATCATGCGGCCAATCAAAACGCCCGCTCAAACTCACGCGGTTACATCTCCCAAATCCTAAACCGAGTCTCGACCGCTCAACTTCATAGGATGATTTGAGTGGCTTAGATCACGTTTTCATGGGATGTCGGTATAGGTGTGAACACCAACCTACCACCTACACGGTAGTATGATCGACCAAGACCAGGCCAAGATGGGTCGTCTTGAGACGCGCGCCCCAAACTTGGGATGACATGCGGTTTCCAACTCCTTTACGGCAATGGATTTCTGCAAATCGATCTCAACCACTCAACTTCACCGGACGAATTGGGTGGCTTAGATCACGTTTCATGAGACGGTAAGACATAGGCGTGAACATCGGCCTACCGATCACACGCCAAATGTAAGACCGCCAAGACAGGCCAAGCTAGGTCGTCTTGGAAAACGCGCCGGAAAAGGGTATGGCGCGCCGCTTCTTGCGGTATCAAACTCTTATCGCAAAATCAATCTCGACCACTCCTCTTTGACGGTCAAATCGAGTGGCCTAGATCGCGCTTTCATGAGGGAACGGAATACAGGCACCTACACCATCATGCCGCCAACACGCATGTATGGTCGGTCCTCTCCAAAATCCTTCCCACGCTTGGTTTCGACCAAGCTAAAGAGTGATGCTTGCGCACCTCTTTAAAAACCCTTAATTTCATCAACGGACGTGAGATGAGTGTCTCAAACATCATCTCGTCCGTCCGAGCCTCACCTGACTTGGTTATACAACCCTGGTCGGGAGTTATTTGGTTAGTGAGGAGTCATTACCCATCACTTTACCACACCGTAGTGCGCACTGCATAAAATACACACGATACTTCCACAAGTATCGACTTCCTTATTCGGTTCAGCATTACATGCTACCTTTCGTGGATCCACGATCCACACATTCAACATCAATCATGTCACAAACCGGGGGATACATACGGGGTATTGGTCCAGCGGTTTACGGCGTGCGGCGTGCAACGCGCCATCACAAGAACGTGTTAGGAAGTCATGGACGGTTAGAGATGAACAGGGAAAAGTGGGCAAGGGCCGGTCGTGTGTTACCGACACACAACTCCACTACTCCATCATTCCACTACCTCCACTTCCCACGAGAAACGTGAATGAGGCTCAATGACTTGTATAAATAGGGTCTCCGCCCTATTTCCAACAACAAGGAATAACGGAGAACAACACAAGTTCGGAGGAGACGAGAAAAACCAAGTGTTAATACAAATCGTATTCAAACACCCGAGTTTGCTTGCATCAACCGCAAGCCTGCTCATCTTTCTGTTACAAGTCATAAGCAAGCCAACACCTTCACAATCTCAACACCTTCTTCGCTTCCCTCCCTAAGATCAACCCCATCTCCTTCACTTTGTGACCAGAAACAAGTCTGGAACGGCCATTTCTTGGTTTAGGTAGGACTTGCACTGCATTGATCTCTCGAATCTACAAGCACTCACCGCTTGATGCATTTGTTGAAGGTTTAGATTCATTCCTCATCCACACCCCAAATTACCAAATTCTGCGGGAGTAATTTTCACCCATCAACAATTGGCGACCACGGTGGGAGGTTGATCTATCGGTTGCAAAAAATTGAATCCTCAATTTTTAGTTTCCATCTCGCAATGTATCCAGGAAACTACGGGCGGTTCGAGATATCATGGGAAGCATAGTGGAATCTTTGGAGGATGTCTTGGCAAATCAAGCGGTATCACCAGGAGGCGGAGCGAGATATTTCGCCTTTTGAATGATATAGCGGCACAATTACAAGAAGGATCGGCGGCATCTACTCAAGCGGTGCAAGAAATGCGAATCCTTAGTCGGGAGTCACACCTTTACCGGTGGAGAGCAAAAAGAGCGCGAACCGCAGGTGACTCGGGAAAGATGAACAACATGGTCAGGTCAACAATGAAGAACCGAGGCAACTCCACGGAGGAGAGGACTGTCCAGGAGTACTACAACGTCTACCGGATAAAGAAATGGAGCCTGCAGCTTACGGATCCCTGCTGGAAGATTTACATCTCAAGACCCTTGTCGAAGCCGTGAAGAAACGCTTGAGGAAGGAGAAATCAATCAAGTAACACGTGAGTACAGAGGATGGGAACGTTCAATTCGATCACTCAGCAGTGATATTACAACACCTCCCATCACCGAGAGGGAGTTTGCAAGTCCGGCATCTCATCAAGTGTAACACCTCCGTAGTCACCACAAAGAACAACTTCCACTCCTTCATCGGGACGAGGAACCGGAGGGGCGAGAGGAGGACCATCTCCCATTATTGCAGACTTGATGGAAGCGGAAGTTCTTGTCAAGACTCAAAACGGATATGGCCGCAACTCGGAAAGAGGTACTCACTTTTCTTAAGACATTAATCGATCGATTCCCACATGACCCGCAACAGCCCTGGAGCCAACAAGGAATGAATTCAACGCAGGAGAAGGTACTTCAATGGCATGGACCTACATGGACCTCGATCAAAGAAGCGACATCGGATATGGCGGTCTGTCACGGGAGGCTCCTACACTGAGGACTGATCCTCACAACGATCTTCCTCGAGTCAATAGTTTCACTCTGGTTCAGCGGTCCTGTCATGGAGGCTCCTACACCGGGGACTGATCCTCACAACGATCTTTCTCAAGTCAATAGTTTCACTATGAACCGAGGCCGGTGGATCGAAGCGGTTTCTCTAGTGGAAAGTTTATGCAAACTTTCACATCTCTCGAAGAATCGGCACAGCGGAGACGTTTCTTGCTATCAACCGAGAGGAAGGTCACGACCAGTGACCTACATGTCACCGCACGCATCAAGGATTAAGAGTTCAAGACGACCCTTATCTACACAGGATCGTCTTCATTACTCTCAAGATTCTCGGGACATCCAAGACTCTCCGGGCAAGGTCGTACGGAAGCCTACCACAATGACGGACTTCGAAGGAAACCAAACCAGCACATACGGAGAAGCTCCGTGGAAAGAATCGACAAGTTCGTTGCATCCCACTCCCCATGTGGGCGTCGGTCGGGAAGAAGACCGTCTTGCATCATTGAGGCTAGTACCCACGATGCATTTGCGGAAGCATTCTTCTCCATCTGTGAAGCCACGACCCACGTTCACACGAAGAGGGAAACGAACTTTTATGGTGAGTCGTGACCGAGAAAGGGAAAACGGTATCCAAGCTGCCATTATCAATTAGCGGGAAAGGCCGACACCCGAGTCTCTCCACCCACCCAGAATGCTACAACAAAGAATGAACCACAAGAGCAAGTGCTAGATGCTCCACAAGCTGCTGCAAGAGGGAACCAACTCCACAACCGATGAGCTCGACGATAAGGAATCTCCTAGGCCTATCTCCATCAGCTCGACCTGTGTAATCATTCATACAATCTCCGATCCAAGCTGGTCGGACAATCTCGAGGCAATCCAGTGTGAGACCGAGATGCAACCAGCGGACATGGCATATTCTCCTCCATGGATGGATGTTGCGGCTACAACCATATAAGGATGTACGAGCATGATGCAAAGCCGATACCTCAAGGAGCAGCCTCAAGAAGATAACGATGTCCACGCATCATATCGAGCAAGATCGGGCGAGTCACTCTATCGACGGTGGTCGAACAAGATCCGAGCGAGTCGCTTTATCAGACAAGGTGGTACATGTCTATCATGCTATGTTGGAGAATCCGCACTTTTGGTCGTCCTCTGAGTCGTTGTACTTGTAGTA
>JAJJWW010011417.1:0-13498 GCA_023531295.1 Papaver armeniacum
GTGTGGGAAATCCTGCAACTACACTTTCTTAATCTGCAGTTAGAATTATGCTAGCTTAAACTCGTCTTTGAGATAGACTAGAGTTATTATTTTATGTCAAAAGTTGTACTCTTTTCCCTTTGTTTCAGGTTTTGTCCTATGTGGTTTTCCTGACAAGGTTTTAACGAGGCAACATCTCGTTGACATTTAATTTTATTTCAAAATGTTGATATTTGTGCTCTTTTTCCTTCGTCCAAATTTTTTTCCCATTGGGTTTTATTGGCAAGGTTTTAGTGAGGCAATTTATTCAACATGGTGGTCATCCAAGGGGGAGTTGTATAATTTTGGTTATTTGGTGGATTCCCACCATTAACTAGGTCATTCTGTTTTGTTAGACCACATCAACATAAGAACCCTTAGGAATTTGGATATCATTCTGATCCATATATGGTATGATCACAAACTTTACTCACCTATGGTACTATAACTGCATATTGGCACTTTGTTGAAGAAACTACATCAACTACTTTTGCAAATCATCTACGAGAAGCTAGGATCCAAGAAGCAAGTCCTCAATGTACATAAAGAAGCGTGAAGACTCGAGAACACTACCATTAGAAGACTAACACAAAAGAAGACTTCATCAACTTGGAAATTTCTCACGAAAGCATTGCTATCTCCAGCATTCAAGAAATTCTTTTACCGAAATTGGCTCGACTCGAAGATTTGCAAGCCAAGATTTAACTAAAGTACTTATCAGGGGGAGTATCAAATTAGAAGGTATTTTACTGGTGTTGATGGTGGATTTTCGTTCAAGGTTAAATTTGTAAAAAACCAGAAAAATCATGCGCTGACATCTTGTAAAAGATAAAGCCATTTATAAGTGTTGGATACTCCCTCACTTAATTCACCAAGAATGGAGCATGTAGCAACAATCCCATTCTCGTGAATACATGAAATTCCTCCAGTTGGAGCATGTAGCAACAATCCCTTCTGTGAATTTCATATCGACCTTGTATTTCTGTACTCATTATCGGTGTGGCATGGCACTCGAGTGTTACTCTTATAGAGTAACACGAACCTCCAAGCACTATAATGAATCATTATCGATGTGGCATGACGACCGAGTGTTACTCTTATAGAGTAACACGAACCTCCAAGCACTATAATGAAACCATGTACGAAATACCCGCACTGGTGACTCTCGGTGTGTTATACTAGCCCGACACCTCTCGGTGTGTTATACTATCCCGATTGAGCCCCTCTCGGTGTGTTATACTAGCCGATTGAGCATCCGGCACTGACTGTATCAGTCCGGATATGATCTGATCGCAGTCATCCAACTCCATAAGCATGATTGGATGACCACAGATCAATTCCATCACCCCAAGCATGGTATGGAATACCCACGGCCTTAGCTTGCCAAAAGAAAACCGTTCATACCAAGCATTATGACGGAAAACCCTAAATTAGGGTTTGCGGCATATTACATGTCCGCAAAACAAGTCTCATCCATCCATCTTCGCAGGTGCAGACGAAAGGTGTAGATGTAGACTCAAAGGGCCCAGAGCATGTCAACACGATCACCGTGGGACCGCCCACGCACTTGACCAATCGGTCAAGACCAACAATGTTTGGCCGTGACAAAATCGTCACCCAAACAAGAGGTGGCGCACGGCTTTGAAAGCCAAATTAGGGTTTCAAATCATCACGTGCGTCCATCTTCTCCGGCCCGAATGGAGGGTCACAGATTAGATTAAGCAAGGGCCGGTCATACCAGCATGACCACCGTGAGATTATCTACCTCCTCATGCGGTCGGCCAAGGCATATCATGCCTGGCTAATCCAAAACGCCCGCCCAAACATGCGTGGTTACACTTCCCAAATTGCAAACTGATCTCGACCACTCAACTTCACCGGATGATTTGAATGGCTTAGATCACGTTTTCATGGGATAGTCGGTATAGGCATGATCACCAGCCCTGCCATCTTCCGTCAAACCCATCGACCAAGACCGACCAAGTTAGGTCGTCTTGAAAAACACTGTAGGAAAAGAGTATGGCGCGCGGCATCAAACTCCTATTGCAAAATCGATCTCAACCACTCAACTTTACCGGTCAAATTGAGTGGCTTAGATCGCGCCTTCATGGGACAGTGAGGTATGGACGTGCACACCGGCATGCTGTCCACACACATGCCCGGTAGGTCCTCTCCAAACCCCTTTCCATGCTTGGTTTCGACCAAGCTGAAGAGTCATGCTTGCGCTCCTCTTCAAAAAACCTAATATTCATTAACGGTCGCAGATGAGTGTCTCAAAGATCATCTCATCCGTCCAACTTCATGACTTGGTTATACAACCCTGGTCAAGAGTTATTTGGTTAGTGAGGCGTCATTGCCCATCACTTTATCACACCATAACGCAGTGCTGCATAAAATACACATGATACTTCACAAGTATCGACTTCTGAATAACACGGTTATTCAATTCAAAGATTACATGCTATCTTTCGTGGATCCACGATCCCACATTCCGAACATCAATCATGTCACAAACTGGGGGATACATATGGGGTATTGGTGCGGCGGTTTACGACGTGCGGCGTGCAACGCGCCATCACAAGAACGTGTCAGGAAGTCATGGACTGTTAGAGATGAACAGGAGAAGTGGGCAAGACTGGTCGTGTATCACCAACGCACAACTCCACTACTCCATCATTCCACTTCCTCCACTTCCCACGAGAGACGTGAATAAGGCTCAATGACTTGTATAACTAGGTTCTCCGCCCTATTTCACACAACAACACAAGTTCAGACGAGACAGAAAATCAAGTGTTAATACAAAAATCGTATTCAAACACCCAGAGCCTGCTTGCATCAATCGCAAGCCTGCTCACCTTTCTCTTACAAGTCATAAGCAAGCCAACACCTTCACAATCTCAACACCTTCTTCGCTTCCCTCCCTAAGATCAACCCCATCTCCTTCACTTTGTGACCGAAACAAGTCTGGAACGGCCATTTCTTGGTTTAGGCCGGACTTGCACAGATTGATCTCTCGAATCTACAAGCACTCACCATGTGTGCATTTGTTTAAAGGTTTAAATTCATTCCTCATCCACACCCCAAATTACCAAATTCTGCAGGAGTAGTTTTCACCCATAAACAATTGGCGACCACAGTGGGAGATTGATCTCTCGGTTACAAGAATCGAATTCTCAATTCTTCGGTTTTCGTCTCACGGTGTATCCTCACCCGGAATCCGAAGGTGGTTCAGATATCATGGGAAGCATAGCTGGAATGTTGGAGGATGTCTTGGCAAATCAAGCCGGTATCACCAGAAGGCAGAACGACACATTCCGCCTTTTGAATGATATAACAGCGCAATTACAAGAAGAGTCGGCAGGCATCTACTCAAGCGATTAAGAAATGTTGAATCCTTAGTCGAGTCACACCTTTACCGGTGAAGAGGCAAAAAGAGCGCGTAATCACAGGGGACTCAGGAGAGACGAACAACATGGTCCAGCCAACAACGAAGACTCGAGGCAACTTCACAGAGGAAAAGACCTGTCCGGGGTACCACGACGTCTACCGGATAAAGAAATGGAGCCTGCAGCTTACGGATCCCTGCTGGAAGATTTATATCTCAAGACCCTTGTCGAAGCTTGGAAGACTGTTCAATCCGCATCGACCTTTCAACTAAGTGAAGAAATGCTTGAGGAAGGATAGATCAATCAAGGAACACGTGAGTACGAGAGGATGGGAACGTTCAATTCGATCACTCAGCAGGTGATATTACAACACCTCCCATCACGAGCCATAGCAGCTGCAAATATTGGAATCTCATCAAGTGTAACACCTCCGGTAGTCACCAGAACAACAACTTCCACTCCTTCATCAGGATGAGGAGCCGGAGGGGCGAGAGGAGGACCATCTCCCATTACCATTGCAGACTTGATGGAAAAGCAAGAAGTTCTTGCCAAGACTCAAACGGATATGGCCGCAACTCAGAAAGAGGTACTCACTTTTCTTAAGACATTAACTGATCGATTTCCATATGACCATGCAACACCCACGGAGCCAACAAGGAATGCATTCAACGCATAGGAGAAGGTACTTCGGTGGCACAGAGACCTCCATGTACCCGATCAAAGAAGCGACATCGGATATGAGCAAATCCTGTCATTGAGACTCCTACATTGGGAACTGATCCTCACAACGATCCTACTCAAGTCAATAGTTTCACTATGAACCATAGGCCGGTGGATCGGGAAGCGGTTTTTCTAGTGGAATGTTTATGCAAACTTTCACACCTCTCGAAGAATCAGCGCGCGGAGATGTTTTGCTGCAATCAACCAGAGGAAGGTCACGACCGTGCCCTACATGTCCCCGCACGCATCAAGGTTTTGATTTCAAGATGACCCTTATCTACACGGGAGCGTCTTCGAATGTGATTACTCTCAAGACTCTCGAGAACATCCAAGGTTCTCCCGAGGCAAGGTCGCACGGAAGCCTACCACAATGACGGACTTCGAGGGAAACCAAACCAGCACATACGGAAAGAGAAGCTCCCGGGGGCGGAAGAAAGAATCGACAAGTTCGTTGCATCCCACTCCCCGTCGGCGTCAATTCAATGGGAAGAAGACCGGCTTGCATCATTGAGGGCTAGTACTCACGAAATGCATCTTTGAAACCGCGGTGAAGCATTCTTCTCCATCCTGTCGAACATATATAACAGAAAAAAAAAAGCCACGACCCACGTTCACACGATTAAAAAGAGGGAACGAACTTAAAAAGAAAAAGGTATTTTGTGGTGAGTCGTGACATGAAGAAGGGAATTAAAAAGCCAATTTGAAGATTTGGATAGATGTACAAAGAAGATGGGGTTACGAAATTAAGGTTTGTGTGATATGATTGAGTTAGGGTTTGAACACCGAAAGCTTTGCCGCCATTATAAATTAGCGGTTGAATTAATTGAAAAAAGGAAAGGATGAAGGTTGATTTTAATGGCAAGGTGTTGATATCTAGTTAGGTGGTTCGAATGGAAGATTTCAAGTAGCCTCATCTCTCCACCCAATGGAATGCTACAACAAAGAAACAACGAACCACAAGAACAAGTGCTAGATGCTCCACATCATCTCGCAAGATGGCACCAACTCCACAACCGATTTTTTTTGTTGGGATTGAAATCGTTGAGGAATCTCCTGAAGAAATGCCTATCTCCATCGACTCAACCTTGTGTACGGATAAACGCGATGGAAGCTCGTGGAACTTCTCAAAAAGAGTACCAGAACATATTCGCTTGGAGATATGAAGAAATGCCAGATTTAGATGAAAATTGGTCACCCATCATCTACATGTCATACCTGGATCCAAGTCGGTTAAACAGTTGTAGTTCAGACACGAGTAAATGCTGCTCCAAAAAGATCCTCCTCTACCTAACATCGACATGTTAGTAGATGCAACCAGCGGACACGGCATGTTCTCCTCCATGGATGGATGCGGCGGCTACAACCGAGATAAGAATGTGCGAGCATGATGCGGTAAGATATCTTTTCGAACTCCTCTCGGAAAATTTTATTATACCATACTTCCATTTGGTTTAAGGAATACCGGTGCAACGTATCAACGCTCTATGACGGTAATCTTCCCTTGGAGCCGATACCTAAAGGGAGCAGCCTCAAGAAGATAACGATGTCCAACCGTCATATCGAGCAAGATCCGAGGCGAGTTACTCTATCAGACAGTGGTTGAACAAGATCCGGGGCATATATCTCACCAACGAGCGATACAACCTTGACCTTCGTAGCGGTTCCTTGAAGCAGCAAGAGGAAAACCACCAAGATACTACATCCTGCGCGTCCATCAAATCCAACTCCAGTACCACATGCATGACTCCCACAATGATGAAACAACGTCCAAGATATTCCATACCTGGCTCGACAACAACCACTACGAACAAACCATGTAAACCACGCTTGGGGACTGAGGCTCAGCATGGAGTTCCTTCACCGTCAGTCAAGGACTTCTTCAACACAAGAAAGATGTGGTCAGTCAAGAAACATGGAATTCGCAAGGGTAAATTGAACTGAAGAGGGAAACACTTCAACACTCCCTCTAGCAGAAGCTGCTTCAATGGTCTATTCAAGAGCCGCCTCAATGCTCTCTCCGAGACCCCTTTTCGCTTCATAATCCTACTTCAACACCCTCTCCAGGATCCACCTCAACGTTCGCACCAGAAGCCACTTTAACATCCTCTCAAGTCGTTTCAACACTCAAGCTACATCAACAATCTGCGCTCTGGTCAAGTTATCTTTGATGTACTCATTGCTCAACATACGTCTCATCCATCCTTCATGAAGACCAATGAGCATGAAAACCCTCGAAGTCGATAGGAGGAGGGCTATTCGTGGAACGGATATTTTCATATAGTTGGAAGGGCGCGGTGAACAACTCATCATCAATGTTCGGCATATCCTTGAAGCTTCCAACACTTCCCGACTTGGTACCAAACATTATCTCGAAGACATCTCAACGGGGATTCTTTTCTTCCACAATGAAATAAAAGGCAGGAGTTAGAACTTGCATGAAAGCACATGAGAGATGTAGTCACACACGGCAAGACACAACTCACATCGGAGCACATAAAACCGGTCCGGCTCAAATTCGTCCGGTACAAGTTTCAAGTCCGGTATCACTCAAGTTACAAGTCCGGTATTGCTCAAGCTTCAAGTCCGGTATTGATCAAGTCAAGTCCGGTATTGCTCAAGTTTCAAGACCGGTGTTGGTCAAGGGCATGAGGCTGGTATAAAGTTGACATTCGATCGAGCATACACGATATGGGACCCACGTTCAATCAAGCATATATGGCGGGACCACATTTATTTGCACAACACGGTTCTCTCATGTCATGGGAATCATGTTCACGAAATTCAAGCCCACGTTCGATCAAGCGGGCGCGAGAGCCCCACCAACGAAGAAGGCACAGCGGTCCGTCGATTAGGCACAACCCCACGATCGAGCGGAGCAAGCACGGAGCGGGCCCTCGACCAAAAGCGAGGCATAGAAAGGTCGATCGAAGCAGCGGGACCGACATCATACTAGGGGAACGCTCTCCTATATGCCTTTTAAACGTAACATACTCCAAGGACGAGGATAACCTGTCTCTCCCAGTAACATCTAACTTTGCCTCATAAGTTTTATCTTTAATCATTACCATCTCATGCCTACCACACAATAGTGTAACCATTATGTGCTAGGAAGGGGACTTAATGTTGATGGTGGATTTTCGTTCAAGGTTAAATTTGTAAAAACGAGAAAAATCATGCGTGACATCTTGTAAAAGATAAAGCCATTTATAAGTGTTGGATACTCCCTCACTTAATTCACCAAGAATGGAGCATGTAGCAACAATCCCATTCTGTGAATACATGAAATTCCTCCAGGTTGGAGCATGTAGCAACAATCCCTTCCTGTAAATTTCATATCAGCCTTGTATTGCCTGTACTCATTATCAGTGTGGCATGACGACTGAGTGTTACTCTTATAGAGTAACACGAACCTCCAAGCACTATAATGAATCATTATCAGTGTGGCATGACGACTGAGTGTTACTCTTATAGAGTAACACGAACCTCCAAGCACTATAATGAAACCATGTACGAAATACCCGTACAGGCTGACTCTCGGTGTGTTATACTAGCCCGAGACCTCTCGGTGTGTTATACTAGCCCGATTGAGCCCCTCTCGGTGTGTTATACTAGCCCGATTGAGCATCCGGCACTGACTGTATCAGTCCGGATATGATCTGATCGCAGTCATCCAACTCCATAAGCATGATTGGATGACCACAGATCAATTCCATCACCCCAAGCATGGTATGGAATACCCACGGCCTTAGCTTGCCAAAAGAAAACCATTCATACCAAGCATTATGACGGAAAATCCTAAATTAGGGTTTGCGGCATATTACATGTGCCGCAAAACAGTCTCATCCATCCATCTTCGCAGGTGCAGACGAAAGGTGTAGATGTAGACTCAAAGGGCCCAGAGCATGTCAACACGATCACCGTGGGACCGCCCACGCACTTGACCAATCGGTCAAGACCAACAATGTTTGGCCGTGACAAAATCGTCACCCAAACAAGAGGTGGCGCACGGCTTTGAAAGCCAAATTAGGGTTTCAAATCATCACGTGCGTTCATCTTCTCCGGCACGAATGGAGGGTCACAGATTAGATTAAGCAAGGGCCGGTCATACCAGCATGACCACCGTGAGCTTATCTACCTCCTCATGCGGTCGGCCAAGGCATATCATGCCTGGCTAATCCAAAACGCCCGCCCAAACATGCGTGGTTACACTTCCCAAATTGCAAACTGATCTCGACCACTCAACTTCACCGGATGATTTGAATGGCTTAGATCACGTTTTCATGGGATAGTCAGGTATAGGCATGATCACTAGCCTGCCATCTTCCCGTCAAACCCATCGACCAAGACCGACCAAGTTAGGTCGTCTTGAAAAACACGCCGGAAAAGAGTATGGCGCGCGGCATCAAACTCCTATTGCAAAATCGATCTCAACCACTCAACTTTACCGGTCAAATTGAGTGGCTTAGATCGCGCCTTCATGGGACAGTGAGGTATGGACGTGCACACCGGCATGCTGTCCACACACATGCCCGTTCGGTCCTCTCCAAACCCCTTTCCATGCTTGGTTTCGACCAAGCTGAAGAGTCATGCTTGCGCTCCTCTTCAAAAAACCTAATATTCATTAACGGTCGTAGATGAGTGTCTCAAAGATCATCTCATCCGTCCAACTTCACCAGCTTGGTTATACAACCCTGGTCAAGAGTTATTTGGTTAGTGAGGCGTCATTGCCCATCACTTTATCACACCATAACGCAGTACCTGCATAAAATACACATGATACTTCACAAGTATCGACTTCCTGAATAACACAGTTATTCAATTGAAGATTACATGCTATCTTTCGTGGATCCACGATCCACACATTCCGAGACATCAATCATGTCACAAACCGGGGATACATACTGGGGTATTGGTGCGGCGGTTTTCTGACGTGCGGCGTGCAACGCGCCATCACAAGAACGTGTCGGGAAGTCATGGACGGTTAGAGATGAACAGGGAGAAGTGGGCAAGACTGGTCGTGTATCACCAACGCACAACTCCACTACTCCATCATTCCACTTCCTCCACTTCCCACGAGAGACGTGAATAAGGCTCAATGACTTGTATAAATAGGTTCTCCGCCCTATTTCACACAACAACACAAGTTGAGACGAGACAGAAAATCAAGTGTTAATACAAAAATCGTATTCAAACACCCAGAGCTCGCTTGCATCAATCGCAAGCCTGCTCACCTTTCATTACAAGTCATAAGCAAGCCAACACCTTCACAATCTCAACACCTTCTTCGCTTCCTCCCTAAGATCAACCCCATCTCCTTCACTTTGTGACCGAAACAAGTCCTGGAACGGCCATTTCTTGGTTTAGGCCGGACTTGCACGCAGATTGATCTCTCGAATCTACAAGCACTCACCGCGCAGTGCATTTGTTTAAAGGTTTAAATTCATTCCTCATCCACACCCCAAATTACCAAATTCTGCAGGAGTAGTTTTCACCCATAAACAACTAGACTATCACGTTGTACTCTTTTTCCTTCATCAAGGTTTTTCCCATTGGGTTTTCCTTGTCAAGGTTTAAATGAGGCAACATTTGCGTGTCCAGATTTTTTCTAAGTTTTCTCAATTGTACTCTTTTCCCTTCGATCAGGTTTTGTCCTTTTGGAATTTCCTGACAAGGTTTTAACGAGGCAATTAGCTTAGACACAATGTCATCAGGGGGAGTGTTATAAACGTGTAATTATGTTAAGAATATCTAGGGTAAATCTCGTTTATTACTGGGATGCCCTTGTGTCTAGCCCTATAAATAGAGGCTCTAATGTTTGTCTATTGTACACAACTAATAAGAATTCTCTCTCCTTCTTCCTCTTTATTTTGTGTCTCTCGTTCTTTGTCTTCTATATCATAACAATTTGGGTTTTTAATGTGAATCGTTTGGTCGATATCGATTAATCCAATGGTTATAGTTAATAGGGAAAGACTATAAATAGTGAAGATTGGAAAGGCGCGTGTGGAAGAGAAAAAGGGAAAGAAATATTCTCGTATCTGCACAGAATTGAAGAGAGGATTATATGGAGTTAATTCAGAATATTTGGTGCTGGTGAGGTATAAAAAGGGTCTTGGGATGTTTTAGAAGTTATCGAGAGTTGGGAGCAGTTACAAGAGCCGACAGATCACTGCAGAGTGATTACGCGAAGAGCGAGGGAAGAAGAAGAGTTGCGGCAACACGGCATAAGTGTCGTTCTCAAGAACACCAAGAACGCATTGGAACCATCGTTTAGGAGCGATTAATCTGCGATAGTTCCATTGTAACAGTTAGTTTTGTATCTACAACACTTTATTCAAATTTGGGACACCTGCTTTGTAATAGAGAGTCTGCAACGCATATTTGCGTAGCAAATTCGCTGCTTTATTAGTTTTCCACTTCTTGTAAACACTATTGAGCGATGAATAAATACTTTGAGCGTGTTTTCACCATGTGGAGCTAAACCCAACACTGGGTTGATGGAGGAAGCCGAATTTCATATATGGGTAAAATTATTTAATTCTTTTTAAGACTTTTGCATTAATTTTAATTGAATTATGATTTGAATTAATGAGTTATTATTTTATTTGATGGGTCATGCTTGCTTAAATGTTTGATGTCCCATGCTTACGATTTATAACTAATATTTTGAGAATCTACCTTGGCAAAAATAAGATTCGGTGTTATTTTATTTATTGAGCGATAATTGTTGAGAATAAATAATTGAGCCTTATGATATGAATTCGGTGGAATCCTAGACCCACTGACTCTCGCTTTTGTTTATTATTTTCGTTAAATCTTTAAATTTAATCTTCACAAGTCTTAGAGTTCGAATCTTAATTACTACAACAACGAAAATCAAAAAATAATCCTATCACAAGTCACCTCGTGGGGCTTCGAACACTACTCCTGCTCCTCCAACGGTGCCATATGACGATCCGTCAAAGAACATGGTCCAAGATTTGTCAACGTCTACGGCCGCTACCTCCCCAGGTATGTATTCGTGTACCTCATCATCTCTCACGGGAACATAGCTATTAGGTCGGCCTATTGTCTGTCCCCTTACCCCGTTTGGTATTTGGTATTTGAGCTCGAATTCGAGCAAATTGTAGCAACCATCAAGCGGTTCTTCCCGGTCGGGACGAGTTTGGACGCGGGTATGTTATGGGATTTTCCATTTGCCACCACGATGGTTTCCTGCATCAGGAGGTGAGGACGTAGCTTCTGTGTTGCATATATGAAGGCCATGCATGTTTATTCTACGCGCGGGTACCTCAATTATGCGTCTCAGGACTCGACTGACGTAATAGATGGGTGATAACTCATTCCCTACCATGTCTTGTGTGAGAACTGCACCTATCGCTGAACTAGTGAATGTCGTTTAGAGGTAGAGGGGGACTCCTTTTATCGATGGCCAGAGAACCTTAAGGTGATGAGTCATTGCTTCAGTTTCTCGAAAGCGGCGTGTTGTATTTCTCCCCACATGAAGGCTACTTCTTTCTTGAGTAGAGGAAGAAATGCGGTCATCAATTGCGCTAAACCAGGTACGAAGCGCCGTATATATGATATCCGTCCTATGAAAGCTTGCAGTTCTTTTGCATTCGCCGGTGGTGCCATGGTTGTGATCGCCTCAACTTTGCTTGGATCTACCTGAATCCCTTCGTTAGTTACCACGAAGCCTAGGAACTTCCCTAATGTTACCCCGAAGGCGCATTTGAGAGGATTCATTTTGAGTTTGAACTTTCTGCATCTCTTAAAGGCTGTTTTCAAGTGAGAGGTGTGATCCTCGGCTTCTTGTGTCTTGACTACGATGTCGTCAACGTACACTTCTACCGTTTGGTGGAGTAAGTCGTGGAATGTCGAAGTCATAGCGCGTTGATATGTGGCGCCAGCATTTTTTAAACCGGAAGGCATTACTACATAGTAGAAGTTTCCATATGGGATTTGGAAAGCGGTCATTGCGTCCGACGGATCCATCTTTATTTGATTGTATCCGTTGAAGCCATCCATGAAGGAGAATCGTCCCTTACCTCCCGTCGCGTCTAGCGTCATGTCGATATTGGGCAGCGGAAAATCATCCTTTGGGCATGCCCGATTTAGGTCTCTGTAGTCCACGCAGCACCTGATTTTTTTTACCACGGGCACGATGTTAGCGAGCCATGTCAGGTGCTGGATAGGCTTGATAAACTTGGACTTAAGTAACCGTTCTACTTCTTCCTTTATCGCAAGAGCTGTGGCTCTAGGGAACTCTTTGCTCCTTTGCTTTACTGGCTTGAACTCGGGTCAAAATCCAAGATTATGGGCCACCAGATCGCTGTCTAGACCCGGCATCTCGTCGTAATCGAAGGCGAAGACATCCTTGTAATCTTTAAGTAACGCGATCAATGTTTCTCTCTCTTCTTCATCCAAGTTCTTGTTTATCATGATGAGGCGCTTGTCCTCCTGCGTTCCTATGTTGATTTCCTCCATACCATCCATAGTGTGGTCTTCAGGTGCTTGTTCTTCTGCAGCCCTAGGAGTCGCGTCTATGAGTTGATCCCGTAGGTCCTCGTTATCAATTGTGTTGTATGGCAGCTTGGCTAAGCTATGCATGAGTTCTTCAGATGGAGTCTCCACTTCGCCTATTGAATCGTTAGCGGAGTCTTGTACTTCCGCGGGTACTCCATCATCTAATTACTATAAGCAGTATACGTGCCCTCCATCCGGCTTAGACAAGCGCTGGAATCTTGGTTGCTCTTCTTGCTTCCTTTTCCTCTCAGAGGGGAATGCCATCCTGGACGGGCTAAACATGGACTTGGTCGGCTCTGCTTTTCCTTCCTCTCCCTATTTAGGGAGCAGGGTAAGTAGCACTTCAGGTATTTCTTCCGCCTCCTTTGGTTCATTGTAGAAGACTACGTCTGCCATGTACGCTTCCTCTGGCTCGAAAGGGTTACGCGTGGCAGGGATCCGGTATTGTTTGCCCCCTATATTGGTATTCTCATATTGGTTGGATGTCGACGCCACCACCTTATGATTGAGTAGCACTCCCCTTCCTAGTAGTACGTGAAACGTGGTGTCATCTTTCAGCACGTAAAATGGCGTAAGTGCTCGGATAGGGCCGACTCTCATGACTATGCTGACAATTCCGATGGTTGTCTGGGTGTGACCTCCAAACCCCTTTACCGCTGTACTCCGCATCCTGATTGCAACCGCGGTACTCCTATGACGTCTAGCGTGTGCATGGGAATTAGGTTCAGGGACGCGCCTCCATCTACGAAAGCTCTCTTTAGTGGTTGTTTGTTAATGTGAACCATTAAGTACAGGGGCCTGAGGTGTTCCCCTTGGTAACAGATGTCCTCGTCTGTAAACACAATCGC